>MU267784.1:0-44431 GCA_021014935.1 Hygrophoropsis aurantiaca
TACATGTACGAGGAAGGAGGTTTCGAACTTGATCAGTATTTTTGAATGCTTCCAAATTGATATCTCTATAGCTATGGTCGCTAATACATTTGGACTCTTCTATAAAATTCTGTCCTCCTTTAGGGAGATTGTACTACACATACCATCAGCAAATCAGCAAATTAGGTACAGTACATACAGCGGCTTCAGTAGTCTACAGCCGAGACAGGTACCGGGCCCGATTGCATCACAGCGATCCAATCGGTTACAGCCGAGACAGTTGGCCAGGCCCTCAACGTCACAGCAATACAGTAGATTACAGGCACCACAGCGAGCCACAGCGGCACAGCGGCATAGCAGTACGGTCATACAGCGCACTACAGCTCATTGCACTATTCATCTGTCTTGTGCAGAATAGTCGACTAGAAGTATCACACAACTCGAACCACACAGACACCTGCACACCCGCGTAGGTCTTAATATTATCGAAATCGAACTATGCCTCATACCAAAAAATTAGAGATAAGTATATACCACTACTTTTCTTATGTATAAGTCTAGGATGCGTGGAGCGTGAGGTGGATAATGCGGTAATAAGTATTAGGCGTCATGGATGGCTATGCAAGAGGCGACTGAGTATGAGATGCAACAACAACCCGAAGAACGAAGAAAGCGATAAACAAGAAGCAGCCGAAGTCAAGGGGGGGAAGGCGCTTAGTCCTTCTTCTCTCCTTGTTCTCCATCTCACGCAGCTCGGCGATGAGCTTCCTGACCTTCTCCTCCAAGCGACGAAGATACTCTTGCCAGTATCGGTCACATGGGGCATACAGGTCATACCACCAACCGAGACGACGACGACGATCTCGCTAGCTTTGACACCAGCGTCGCTGAGCGCTTTCTTGTGAGGGTCGGTGGTGCGATGGATGAGCGGGCCGACAAGGGACTCGAGCTGGGGCGCATCAACTTCATGTTGATGTGCTTGGCACCAGACGCATCGGTGGTGATGAATGGTAGGTCGATCTCGGTCTGCGTAGACGACCGAGGGAATTATTTAACTGGATGTTGGCTTTGAGGTGGTGTATTTGACGGAAGAAGTGTGAGCTGAGATCGAGGAGTTGCTGACTACTGGAATTTGGCGGTTTGGCTGGGACAATCGAATGACCAGAGTGGAGTACATTGCGAGTATCGCAAGTCGGCGAACAGTTCCAAAGTCTAGTGACTTTGGGACTGTTCTGGAAATAAATAAGTTTACTTCAAAGGCTAGAAAGGCAGAGATGAAGTTATATAGAGAAATAGCGCGCACCGTTCACTTTGGAGTTCGTGTTCCTCGCGACCAATGATCGCGGGATATCGGGCGTGTAAGTTTGACGCTGTTGCTGTTGCGTGTGCTGATGCTCGTGCAGGAGGTGGTCGTCGCTATGCTCAGCACGGACGAGCGGTCCGAGATGGACGTGGACGTGGATGCAAGCGAGGCGCAGGACGCTTGGGGTGCGAGGGCGGTGGGGGCGGTGGGCGGCATGTGTTTGTGGTGGCGCCGGACGAGGAGGAGGATGCAGAGGGGGTGCGGGAGACAGTGCATGGTGCAGGGGAGGACGATAGGCGATCTCGAGCCAGGGCGCTGCAGGACCTTTGGCGACTCGCGCTTGGCGTTGGCGATGGCGAGGTCCCAGTTGAACGCAAGAGATGGCGAGGGTGCGGTGGAGGGACTGATGGCGGATGTGATGGATATGTTTTCGAAAGACTTGGCCAGATTTGCGGTGAGTACCTGCAAAAGGAGTGTTAGAACAAAGTGAAAACCGAGCGCAATGATAAGCGGCTGGCACACAGCATAGCGGGAGGAGTGCTTATTGATGTACATACCTTTTTAGAAGCCCTCTGATCCGAGAAAGAGCGGGAAACATCACCCACCGATCGCTGGCGACCACATCCGTCGTGCTTGAGAGTTCGAGGTGTTCAAGGAACGGCGCAGAGAGACTGCCCAACCAGGAAGCCGGCGGGTTGAGGATGAGCGTGGGAGTTTGTGCAAGGACTTGCAATCTTTCACACGAAGTGTTTTTCTCACTTGCGTGGTCTCCTCTACTTACATTTATCTGACTGACCATTAACCCCCGTTCAAGCTCCCTGCCGATGGCAAACTCCCTGCACAGAGACGGAAACGAAGGTGCAGACGTGCGGCGCCACTGATATCAGTAAGTACTTTGTTCCATCTTATCGTTTTAATTGCATTAATGTCTTCTCTTTTCCGGTCGTTCCCAATGTAAGTGTCATTTACACTTACCCCGCCTCACCACCAATACTCAAACCACAACGTCAAGGCACCGCCGGTCATAATCAGGCCCCCACGTCACTCACCACCGCCTCTGCCGCCACTCGATCAAACACCCAGTCAATGGAACTACGAGAACACAAGCCACAAGACGCAGTATGATGTTCTACACCAGCGTCTATCTCACCGTGAGCGTTATCTTTTCCCGCTAAGATCTGAACCGTGATCACCAATTGACTGCGCTCATTCTCGACATCAGACCAGTAGAGCAATCGATAAATCACTGAATCCAGACACAAGTACCCCCGCCTCACGAGTCGATTACTACCAATGTACTTGCGTCAGGAAAATGATCGTTGATCAGCCGCCATCAGCTCGACACGAACCCAAGCCACCGCAAGGCGTCTCAGTCTCGCAACTCATGGTTCATATCGCTGAATCCATCAGTTATATTTGAAGTATGATCTTGACTGCTTCCTTATGCATTTGAAATTGACAGTCTGGAAGGTATATAGATGTCCAAGTTGTACGATGGAATTTGAATGCTCTACCACTTTCCAATACGAATGGAACTATCAAGTTGGAGACTGCGACGACGAGCCGCAGCAACGTAGCTCATACATCTGCTAACGTCAACCGTAACGGTGAGTTCTATCTGTTTTTCTATCTGTTTTTATTGATATCGAATCCTGTACTCACTATCCAACTAACAGGCTAATTATCGTGAGCCATCTCACGTCTCCTCACGCGATCCAAGCACTGACCCACAAATACCACCCCCAGGCCCGAAAACATCGAAATGGAGCCCCCCTCCGAGTGCATGGCGTCGGAGTGGGAACCCCATACTCAACCACGACGTCAATTCCAATCCGAGGACGTCAATGTGGCAGCGGGACGCTTCAATCAGGTGCGTCTTGGGCTGCTCCAGTTCCATCTGTCCTAACCGGATGAATAATGTCCTAGCACACGATTATCACGGTGCGAAGGCTGAAGCGATGTGTGGAATGTAAGTAACTAAATTACATTGTCTTTAAATGCTTGTGTTGATGCATTTAAAAGGATTGGATAGACGACAATGATGAGCTTGAGGTAGATCTAGCATAGTAGTCTGATTTGCACGTATCTGCCATAGTTTTAATACAATTAATATTTTCCTATGTTCTCGAGACAATGATACAGCCTGACAAAACATAACGGCGCTGTGCGACGCTGTACGGTTGTGACACTGTAGCACTGTACGGTACTCGGATCGCTGTGCCGCGCTGTAGGCTACTGTGACATAACTGTGTTCGGCTGTACAGGGGGGGACCTTACTGTGGGACTGTAGGTCCTGTAACCGAGTGTAGCCGGCGGTCCAGTGCTGTACAGCCACTTGACAATTTGCTGATGACCTTCCTCACTCTGACGTCGTAGTGTTGTTTTGCATCATTGACAATTATCCAATATCGATGTTTATTCCTGTCGCACTTTAGGCACAGTGAACACTTTCAATCTCGATGCAGCCCCTGAGTTTATTGAAGCGGCACCAATGGCAGCGTGGTTCATCAGAGGATGCAGAAATGATTTTTTTTGTTCATCTATATCAATAATTTCATTTTGACCCGGTAGATCTTTGGCAGATATTACGCATCTCTAACTTGAATCATTTGCACTTCGGCTTTGATCACAAGTGTACTATATTTTCCGTCAGACCTTGTAAAATAACTGACAACACGCATTTTGGCTCATTTATGAGTGCAAGTCAAAAGCGAAGATCGAGATTGTGCCGAGGTTTTATTTCGTACGAGTATTCTTCTTGTTCAGCAGTGGATGGCTATTCACCGATTACCTACAAACATAGCAGAGGTCACAAGTCATAATTGAATATTTCGACGGCTGTCATGCAGTCGCAATAATAACCGAGCCATACTAAAAACTGTGTATTAGTGTAATTATAAAGAAAGATATGCCATACGAACCGAGTTGTTTGGGCTTTCCGATAATTATCTTCATAGCGTCAATCGTCAATGCAATGACGAAATGCAATGACGATGTTCCTGAGATTTACTCACTTTGAATATAGTTTTTTCAATCCTTATCTATGATCCATGTAAAAGATTGTGGATGTGAGGAAAGCCCCAGTCACCGAAGGGAATAATCACGACGATTCGAAGCTATACCAAGCCCCTAATAGTCAGCATGAATGATTGCCACGATGACGCTCCCAGATTTGTGAAAAACGTGAACATACACACCTTGCATCCACCAATACTTACGGCCATGCAAAGTTCCAATATCGTCCTCATTGTCGTATGTCATATCACAATGTCATTTGCTTTTTAGTACTGATCCTCAAATGTCTCTCACCAGGTAGCCCTTTTTTTCCCGCCCGCAGCTGTGGCGATCATGACAGGATGTAGTTGTGATTTGCTTCTGAACATTGTTTTGACTTGGCGCGTCTATTTCTTCCTTGAACGAGGCATCCACGTACTTACTGATATCGCACCAATTACAGCCTCGGGTACCTTCCAGGAGAAATCGTGCGTGTCTTTTAGGTTACAGTAGCAGCAGCAGCAGCATCAGCTGACCTTCCGGAATAGCACGCCTTCTGGCTCATTTATGAGCGCATCATGGCCGAAGAACGTTACGGAAAAGGAGGTTACGTCTGTGTGTATACTTCTACCCCATGTATGTTTTGCGGACTTCACTGATCCATCAAAATCCATTCATAGACTCCGGAAACGGCCGCTATGGCCCAGCACACGGTACCGCACCTATCCCGCAACCATCATATGGTGCTACTGCGTTTTAAGATCACGACGATACGACGGACGGGACAAGGAAGCTTTTCTACGAGATTAATGCACCGAACGAAGTTGATCAGTAGATAGCTTATCTGGCTCCTTAATTTCCTCCTTTGATATAGGCTGGCAGCATGCCCAAGATCAATGATCCAATTGACAGTCATGTGTGGTTGAGAGAGTACTGTATTGTAATCGTGCCCAAGGGTCGTACATGCTGCATCAGCATGGGGAGAAGTAAACACAGTTCAAAGAACTGGTTAGTTGTACTTCTCATCATTAAAGCAAAAGGATAGTTGTCCTTTCCCCACTACCACTTGCAGCTGAGAGGATTACTGAGCCAAGTAAATGAGGATAGTGCAAGACCTCATTTCAAAGTAGAGGGATTGCCATAAGGATCATGGTAATCGCGTTACTGCCGGTTCACCGAAAAGGGTATCGGAAGGAATAATTTGGAAAACTGACAGGCGCCCTCGGTTGCACTTCATTTATATTTCTTATTCAACCTTCACAAATAATCGCTCCTTGCTTCAGCTTCTTGCCCAGTGTCTACCATCACTTACGCCATCCCCACTGAAAGAGCTGAGAGAGACACAGCTTTTCCATCAGATCGTAGTCGGCGCAGAGCATCAGTATCATAAGGTACCGGTTCTCCGAGACATCTTTAGACCTACACTTGCAGTGCTCATTCTTGAGCCAGGTATCTTTCTGTCGCACGTCACCTTGACCATACCGGCAACGAGGAGACCGAATGGACATTTGCCGATTTTAATTGTGCCTACCACGCCGTATACGGGAGGTATTGCTGGTCTTACCAGTCCCGACATCTCCATTCATTCCACTACAAGGTTATCCACCACAACTATCTGTGAGAGCGCGTTTTTCGTATCGTTATGGCGTATCCGCAGGCACGTCGAAGGCAGCCCAAGCCTCGGTCAGATAATAATCGCGACTCGACCCTCGTCCGCGCTTCTGTGCTGGAAACGGCTTTGGAACTTGGCGTTGCTCATAACTCCACTGTTGCGAACTGGATTTTCAATAATCCCCTGGCTGAAGGGCTGGAAGACGAATCGGAGCCAGTATGGCAGCCAAAGGTACGATATTCAATTGATTTTTGTGCCTTGTGCCTGTGCTTACTTTTTCATGTGTAGGAGTCCCAGCGAGCAACCCCAACACTTATACTCGGCTCGAATACTACCTCGGACGAATCTTCGTCTCTGAGCTCGCCCCAGACCTACGTAGCTGCATCCGTAGTCCAGACTCCAGTCATCGAGTCGCCTACTATGCCCCATATACACTTCGACGATGTGAAACCCCTCGAACCATTGACACCTAGTCTATCTCCGTCCCAAAAAACACGTCCAGAAGTTTATGAGAGTGACGAGGGGAAATCGAAGAAGAGTGGTGAGAGCACAGGGACATGGGCTAGGAAGCTCCAGCCGAATCGCAAACCCGCGGATGATTCGGGTTATCTTAGCGAAGGGCAGTATTTGACGGACGAAAAAACACTCGGAAAGCAATCCAAGGAAAAGTCCAAAACCAAGCCTAAATCCACTCCAACCACCCCGAAGAAACAGGACTCGGCGAAAGCACAGAAGCAGTCCAGTCCGAACCCGCGGGAAGGTTCGACCGAACGGGGCTACGTCTCCGATGGTGGTTATATGTCAGCATCGTCCAGTAAATCCAAAGGATCAAAAAAATCGAAGGCCATGTCATTCTTCCGGAGGAAGAATAAGAACAAAGGTGGCCAACAAGATAGTGACGACGAGGACGATCGTATCCCGCCAGTTCCGCCTATGCCCCTACCAGCTGTCCCATCCAGTCCAAAACCGCTTCGCCATCATCCTGGAGCTGCGCCTTCCTCGCCCACCCGAACAGGTTTCTATCCACTTTCCCTGCCATTTTCGGCAGGTTCGACATCTGTGGGGTCAAGCGAAATGGAGAAGCGGAAGGGAATTGCTCCGCTTAATTCCCCACGTCCTTCCGATACATCATCAAAGCCACCATCTCTAACACTTTCTCCTCCTCCAACATCTAAATTTGCACGCAGTGTTCGTCCCATTGACTCACCCAACACACCTCTTTCAGTTTCTATTTTCCCGCCTACACCTCTCTCTGCAGCTACATTCCCCGGCAATTCCGTATCAGCATCCACATTACCCAATACACCAATTTCTGCCTCTGGGTCCTCCCATAGTGTTCCTCGACTCTCCTTCCCATCGTCGCGTCATGGTCCTCCACCAGCACCGCCCCCAAATCAACCTTTGCCTCAACTCCCGCCATCCCCATCACGACCTGTTCCTAGTCGACCCATTCCTGCTCTGCCATCAGCAGTTTCAAATTCAGTTCCTCGACGTGTTCCATCACCGTCTCCGCTTGGTATGCGCGGAGCCAAGGTTGATATCAGTCCACCACGCAGTCAACCTTTCCCACCGCGCCCAATTCCACCGCATTCTGCAATTGATCCCTTCTTGGCGCCAATAATCCCTCTTGGACGGTTCAATGCTGATGGGACCGCTCGGCGCTACAATAGTAGTGCAACCGAAAGCAATGTCGAGCTTCGTCCAGCGGGCCATCAACATTCTAGCGCATTGCGCAAACAGCGTTCCGATGCTGCCTTGGATGTGAGTCGGAATGCAGATAAAGATAAAGAACTAGGCAAGACAGAGAATCAGCCTGAACCTGACTTTGTTTCCAATGCTGTGGGTGCGCGAACCACGCCGCCGCCGTATTCTCAGAAACAAGTATCGCTCTCGCACGGACTTCCTTCATCTCCACACCCGAACCGTCGTGGCTTCGATTTACCCCAGCCACCTCCACTTCATGCCATTCAGTCAAGCAGTCGCCCATCTGAGCGCGACTCCAAGTTCCACGAACATCTATCCTCAGTATCATCGAACACACTTGCGCAAATTCTCAACACTCCATTGACCCCGCGCCGTCCTCCAAGCAATGGCTCGGGATCAAACCGCACCCATTCCTCTGAACCATCTTCTGTGTCGAGACAATCTTCGTCTGAGCAGAGCTTCGGTCAAGTAATGAGATCCTCGCAAAGCAGCTATGGTCAACCGTCTGCAAAGCCTTCATTCACAAGCACCGACTTGGATTCTTTACGGAGGCTGGAGCAAGGCTATAGTCGGCCAGTCAAGTCATCGTTCCATGACAGTGATTCGGAAGATGATGGTGGAAGAATCGCTGAGCCAGACGATGATGATGCATCGTTTTATCCCTCTGACGAAAAGACTGCAGGTCGGCGAACGATGTATCTCGTCGAAAATGGCGGTGAAAGCGGGGATTTCGACGAAGATAGTTTTGATTTTTCTCTCGGTGCTCATATGTCCTCCCGGTAACCCATGCTGAGTCTTGACATGATCTGGTCTTGGTAACAATCTTGGGATTGGTATCTTTTTGCTCTAATTTATAGCTTGTGCATATCGGTGGTTCTCATACTCGTCCTTCGTTTTCACTTCGTCGTTTGCTCTTTTTGCCGTTCTTTTTTTCATGGGTACCTTCATGGCTATGGCCATTTACATAGTATAGTCTCTGCTCGATGCAGCAAGCACTACACAGTAGCTATATATCTAGACTGCTTGTGATAATCGCTCGTCCTGGGCGTCGATCATAATACAAAATTAAACTTGATGCACATGCATGAGAGGACATATCGCTATCCGACTTGCAGTCGAGCCAAATTATTTAAATGCGAGTCGTAATGACGTTCTATTCGGCGTCGATTAATTATGTATGTAAACTCTTACGGCGAAAGATGGTTATTATGTGTTTTTTTTTAGCTGGCCGGAGTTATAAGTGTCTCAGTCAGCCCCACAGACAGTCCACCATGACATAGAAAGAAGACGGTTGATCTCTTTTACGGAGAATGTCCAATTCGGGATATGTCGTCGGTAACACAAACATACCACAATAATAGCCAATCCTTCGAACGGGAGGCTACAATTTTGACCTCTCCATTGATGGACTCATTTGACGATATATGCTGACGTCAGGCCAATAAACGCTGATTCTTTTTAGTTTTAGTGCCCACTATCTTTCGCAAATTTGGCCACCTGTTAAGGCTTTCGTCGATGGTTCCAAAAACAAATTGGACGACAGTCGCACAAAAAGGACGCATACATCGACTCGGCACTCGCTCTTTCTCCATTAACCCGAATCGAAATTTGGCCACAGAACGCTTCCACGGTTGCTCGCACTCTCGGATATGCAAAAATCCACACTCCATCCCAAGCTCTCGTCTTGCACATACCTTACCCACCAGTTCCAGTTCCAACTCCACAGTAGATAGTGATTCATTTGATGGTGCATGTCTTTCAAAGGCAGCCGAAGCCAACAGTATCTAATAACTTTCACAGTTTGCGTCATCGGGGGCGGTCATGCCGGATGTGAAGCTGCGACCGGCGCTGCACGCGCTGGAGCTCGTACGGTGCTCCTCACACAGAATCTCGACACTATTGGTGAGCTCTCGTGTAATCCTTCCATAGGAGGGGTGGGGAAGGGAACGTTAGTTCGGGAAGTAGACGCGTTGGATGGTATCATGGGTCGTGTTGCTGGTATGTTTTTTTTTCGTCTGGTTTCTTGGTTCATCGTGAGACACGCGCATAACAGACAAGGCGGGAATACAATTTCGCATGCTCAACCGATCGAAAGGCGCTGCTGTGTGGGTAAGACAACCCTTTCTATCCTTCACGCGAAATCGGAGGATACCGACACGAAATCTATAATCAGGGTCCAAGAGCACAGATAGATCGCAAGCTTTACAAGAAGAATATGCAAGAAATTATTTTTAACTATCCCAATCTTTCCATCCGGCCGGCAAGTGTCTTCGACCTCGTATTCACCCATGAACCGTCGACCTCGACTGGGCCGCCAGTTTGGGGCGCAGTTGAGGGTGTGAGACTCGGTACGCGTTTGCCGGATGGCTCCTACGTTTCCTGATTGTTTTGTGTCTCCACTTAAAGACAGCGGAGAAATCATTAAATGCTCCCAAGTGGTCATATGCACTGGGACATTTTTGTCAGGAGAGATTCATATAGGTAAGAAGATATTCCTTCTCGGGTTTTGGGTTTACCATCGTGTACATCACCGTTCATCGTAATCGGGACTTACTTTTGCACAGGCATGAAACGTTTCCCTGCCGGCCGATTGAATGAAGCTCCTTCAGTTGGCCTCTCAGCTTCCCTTCGTAATGCCGGTTTTGCACTTGGTCGTCTCCAAACTGGGACGCCTGCGCGTTTGGACAAGGCTTCGATCGATTTTACTCGTCTTGCTCCCCAGGAAGGCGATGCGGATCCTGCACCATTTTCTTTCTTGAATCGGAAGGTTGACAACGCTGTATGTTCAATATCATCCCATTTACCTGAATCTTTGACCACTAATTGACCATACTTGCATGTACACGTAGGGCAATCAAATACCTTGTTATCAGACTGCGACGACCCCCCAAACCCATCAGATCATCAAAGATAATATGCATTTAAGCGTACACATCCAAGAAACGAAGAAAGGTGAGTGAGAACCAAGCAGAAATCGCAGGTAGCTAAGTGTGCTTGTGTTCAAATATCTGTATGTGATCTCTAGGTCCCCGGTATTGCCCCTCTTTAGAAGCAAAAATCACGCGGTTTGGGCATAAAGAAAATCACACAATATGGCTCGAACCTGAAGGTTACGACTCTGGTATGGTCTCCACCCTTATACCAGTGTCTTCACTTCTGTTAACCATGTCATGTCATATTCAATGCTCACCGATTGACCTGTACAATCTCTCCTCAATCAGAACTCATATATCCAAATGGCCTATCTTGCAGCATGCCTGAAGAGCTCCAGGAGCCCATGATGCGTACCATTCCGGGGCTTGAGCATGTACGCATGCTACGTCCTGCATACGGAGTTGAATATGATCACGTCGATCCCCGAGAACTTAAATGTGAGCTTTCTTCATTATTCGATTGCATTTTAGACCTGTCTCTATCTAATATTGATATTTTCGTCGCTAAATTATCGTTGTTTTCAATCCCTCTAGCGACTTTGGAGACGAAACGAATAGATGGACTCTATCTTGCAGGGCAGATCAATGGTTCGTTTTACTTTCCTCGTGTCTCTTAAAACCATGCACAAAAGCCTTACCCCACTTCTAGGAACAACTGGTTACGAAGAAGCCGCTGCCCAAGGATGTATCGCAGGAATCAATGCCGGCCTCGCTGCCCAGTCCAAGCCCCCAATTGTCGTCACTCGTGCAGATGGTTTCGTCGGTGTCATGATTGATGATTTGGTGGTCAAAGGTGCCGAGGAGCCTTGTGAGTGTGGTTCAGCACTTGATTTATGTTGATACATTTCGATGATTTATTGGGCCTGCGTTGGGGTGCTGACAATGTCGCCTGCGTGCAGACCGGATGTTCACGTCTCGCTCTGAGTACCGTATGACGCTGCGTAGCGATAATGCAGATATGCGTCTGACAGAAATAGGTGAGTGGCCAAACTCCTCGATTCCATGATTTGACTGGGATGCTTACTTTTTTGTTCCGAACGTGAAAAACTATTATAAAGGCCATAATGCAAACATCATTTCTCCCGCACGATGGGCAACCTACAACAACACTCGCTCAGCGATCGAGCACGGAACTGATTTGCTCAAAAGGGTTGGTTTGAGTCCACAGGTGGGTTTGCAGACAAAACTCAATGAAACTTATATCTATTTAATGCACCAGGGGTGGGAGAAGTACGGTTTCGACATCAAGAAAGATGGTATTTCGCGAAGGTACGTGACTTACGCACTCAATGTTCGAATTTCTCCTCCCTCAACACACTCTGATCGAAGCATCTTTTATCAGTGCATATGAGCTCCTACGATATCCCAATATCAATACCACGTCGCTTCTGAATGCCGGGGCCGTTCCCGGACTAGATAAAATCGATGAAGGGGCGAGAGCACGAATCGATGTCGATGGTGGGTTGGCAAGTAGCATGGCTTCTATCGTATTCTGACTCTCTCCCTTCTCCCTGTGAATGTTGGTGGGCTCGCGTCCCCTTCAATCAGCAACCTACGCTCCACACCTTCACCGGCAAACTGCCGACCTACAATCCTTCCACGCAGACGAGTCGCTTGTATTGGATCCATATATGGATTACGCCGCCGTAGCTGGGTTGAGCGAAGAAGTCAAAGAACGGCTGGCGAGGGTGCGGCCTGCGAATTTGGTGAGTCTTGGTCTGGTTTCGGCGTGCATCCTAGGGGTTTCATTCTTCGGCGGAAATTGTCGATTGTAAGTGATACATAAGGCGAGAAACTGATGCGGGAAGTTGGGTGGACAAGGGAAGGGCGGAACGGATCCCAACCCTTTTGATACGACCTTTGTTTGTACTGTCAGATAAGTTTCTTGACTGACGGTTCTCCCTTTCTTTTTACATCCCACGATGATGTTGTAGGGCGCAGCCAAGAGAATGGAAGGAATGACGCCTACTGGCGTGGTATATCTCCTTAGACATGCAAAGCGGACGTGGAAAGGCAAGGCGGGGCTGGAGATGTGAAGACCCAATGTTATCGAAGGTGTGGTTTACGAGGCTCATCTTTTGGAATCATAATATATCTCAACTCAATGCTATCGTGTTGTGAGGCTATTAGTTAGATAGATTTATATGTAGATGCGACAGGCCACCTTATAGAGGATGACTTAATAATGTATTGCGTGTGCTGCGTGATGTGCTGTAAGTGATTTGTATGAGGTTATGAGGTATGATGGTTGTGTAAGTATGCGTAAGTCAGCTCAGTAGATATAGGAGTAAAGGAGTATCGAGGATAGCTTTAAAAGCGAATAAGGAGAAGAAAAATCGAGCGCGATGCCGACAGCAGATGAACTCTACCTCAAACACGAGCATAGCAGTCGAGGCAGAGCGTCCCTTCACTTTGGATAGAAACCCACATGAGTCAATAGATGCGTGAACGCTTCAAGAAAGGCGCACCTCTGAATACTCTCGATACAGCAATCGCGGCAAACGGTGAGTCCACACCCCAGTATAGTACTGGTGGAAGAATCCCTGGCGCGTTCATCTAAGCTAAAGTCATCTAAGCACATATTTGTGCGTTCTTCTGTATTCCGATCCTCCAACCGCATGCCTCTGCCACCTTCTGAATACACCTTCAAGGTTAAATTTGATGAGAATTTTCTTCTCCTCCCGGCAAGGGGCGTATGCTCGTGATTGGTTGTCTGTGTGAATGGAGAAGGCGCGACAGAAGTTGGCGATGGCGAAGGGGAGCGAGTGAGTGCAGGCGTGGGTGGGTACGACGGTGTGTGTGTGTACTCGGTACAAGTACGAGAACATATGGTGCATACGACTGCTTTACATCTAGAGCATCATCAGGAATTGATCAGAAATACTGTCCCCCCGACATTAGGTGGCATGGAATAATGGTTATATATACCTTGGACAGGTTGTAGCCACGTTGACTGATCTGAGTGTGCGGTGACATGTTTTGCAGGAGGATGCGGGCAATGGCAGTATATTGGCCGGTGTTGTAGAGAGTATTGTTGAGAAAGTAGTGTTGGTGCTGGAATTAAGTCTTCTACGCTTGTACATGGTAGCAAAGTATAGAGACGCGTCTAGCTGACAATTGGGGTGAGGCAAGGTAATAAGTGGATTAACTCGGAGCGACAAGAAAAAATATACACCGAAGGGGAGTCGAACCCCTGCCGCTTGCTTGGAAGGCAAGCATGATAACCGCTTCACCATCGGTGTCTGTTATCATTATTGAACTTTTACCCAATATATACTGACTTGAACATTCCATACTACGGACCGCTCCTGATCTGGTCCCACCCGCCGCCACCACTTACCTTCTCCACACTCAACGAGAATGTCTCTTCAACACTTTGGAAAAGGCGCCTTACGAGTAGCCAAAAATTACACAAAAGGCTATTCAGATACACAGGCAAAAGTCAGAGATGCGACTTCCAACGATCCGTGGGGTCCTTCTGGCACACAGATGAACGAGATCGCACAACTCACATATAATCAGTGCGTGCGCAGTATAATTCGGCTTGATGTAGTCACCGATAACAATATTCAGGAGTGACTTTGTGGAGATTATGGAGATGCTGGACAAGAGACTTAATGATAAAGGAAAGAATTGGCGACACGTCTTCAAGGTGCGTTTATTCCACTTCCCCACAGCATATTGACCACCAATTATACCCAGTCCTTGACAGTTCTTGACTACTGTCTCCACGCCGGCTCGGAGAATGTTGTGATATACTTCCGCGACAATGTCTACATCATCAAAACGCTCAAAGAATTCCAATATATCGATGAGGATGGGAAAGACCAGGGCGCGAACGTCCGCCAGAAAGCTAAAGACATCACAAATCTCCTACACGACGAAGGTCGCCTGCGCGAGGAGAGAAAATCTCGCGCAAGCATGCGCGATCGGATGATTCGGGGACACAATTCCGGTGATGGTGGTGATGATGATGATGGGTTCGGGCGAAGGAGTAATGGAGCATATGCGCCACCGCCGGGAGCCCCGCCAGGAAGAAGACGCGGGCCCGATAGAGACGAAGATGAACTCCGCCGCGCGATTGAAGAGTCGAAACGCTCTCTTGCAGAAGAACAGCGGAAAGCTGGAACACTCACCGCTGAGGAGCAGGACTTGCAGCGCGCGATACGAATGAGCGAGGAGGAAGAGGCAAAGAGAAATAAGGCTGTTGAAGACTCGAATGCCTCGTCATTGTTTGATGATCAGTGCGTTTATTTCTTTTTCCCATTTCCTTCTTTTCCATTCGTATACTAATGGCATCGCAGAGCTCCATCCCACACTGAAACTAATCCATTCCCCTTCATCGATCCCACACCCTATGCCACAGGCCTCCAACCTCAGCACGCCCAACTTCAACCCCAATTCACACAACTTCAGCCACAGTTCACATCGTTCAATCCTTATCAACAGCAGGCGCAGCAAGAGGCCATGCAGGTAAAATACTCGCTTTTTCTCGTTCATATGCGGGGTGCTGACCTGTGTGTTTGCAACCATTCATCTCACGTCCTGGTTTAGGCCGAGTATCTAAGACAACAACAAGAATGGATGCAAGTTCAGCAATTGCAGCAGCAGCAGGCGCAACTCCAGGCTCAGCAGCAGGCACAGCAGGAAGAATGGTTCCGACAGCAACAATTGCAGCAACAACAACAGCTTCAGGCCCAGCAACAAGCTCAGCTACAGGCGCAACAGCAGCAGAGTTTGTTCGCGCAGCCTACTGGATTTGGGTACGTTTTATCTGTCATAGTCCTCGGCTCTGCCTATCACCATACCACTTCGTCTGATATGTTTGCTCACTAAACATAAATCCGGTCTACAGCTCAAACAATCCCTTCGCACCTTCCGTCTCTCCTGGCCTACAACCGCACACTCCATTACAACCACAACAAACCCAACCCTCGTTCAATCTCCAAGGAACATTCGCGGGCTCGACTGCCCCATCTTATCACTCGTCCTCACCTTCCAATTATACCTCGTCCTCGCCTTCACCATCACCCAGTGTGGGCGTGGGCGGGCAAGGTGGCGGACCAGGACGGGGTCCTACGCGGGCGGACCAGGAACATTCGCAGCTGGCGAACATCTTTGCAAACCGGGATGATGGGCAGGATACGTTTGGAAATATTGGTTCGCTGAGGTGGGTTGTCTGTTCGTATTTCTATGCATATTTTTTTTCCTGCTTGATCTTCCCCACCTTCACCAATCATCGCATATCACAATAAAACTCAATTCTTATATGTGTGTACAGATACGGGCAAACGGACGCTGGACGTCTTCTTGCGCAGAAAACGGGGCAGAACAATCCTTTTTCAAGGCAGCAGCAACCACAACAGAGTGCGGAACAGCCTTTCTTCTCAATCTAGGACGCGTGATGGTGTCGGTTAATGGCATGGGAGTCGCTTTGAAGGTATACACATGAGACTGGAATCGGAGCATTTGGGCTGTGCGTACGAGATGGAATTGAAGAGTGAAAGAGTGACTCGGGTTAGGTATGTGTGCTCAGTTGGGGAGTTTCGGGTGGAACGTTGGCATGTGGGGAAGGGTTTCCGCCTTCAACATTTCTTCTATTTATTCCAATTTTACACTTTACGTTTGCGTTGATTTTTGCGATCGCTATCACCATTCCGTTACCTATTCAGTCCTTGCATAACCAGGTCTTGTTCAGACTTCACGTTCTGCAGCCCGTTCGTGTGCTGTGCTTTGGTTAGCTGGCTGGTTCTGTTTTCATTTCCTTCCCATCACATAGTTTGGCCCACGGTACAGTATAGTATCTTTGCCTGATAACGACTTGGATGATCCCCTTTTTTCTTTTATTTATGCATGTGCTTTACCAACTCATTCAAACTCGAGCTATCTTCCTGATTTAGAGTCATGCAAAGAATAAGATACCCAACTTTAGATTGATGGATTTCTATGCTTCGTCGGGGTGGTGGATCAGACTGAGAGGGACGAGGAATAGAAATGTGAATATCAATACAAGATTCTACAGTTTCGTGATGATTATTTGAGTTTGGAAAACATCTCCCGTGACATTTCTAATGTTGATTTTTCCGCCTCCAGAGTCTCTTTCTGGATACAAAAACGAGAAAGTTGAGTAACAGGAAATGCGATAAGCGGAGGCATTCGTTTTACCTTCTCAGTGTTCGATGCCTGTACGGCAGCTGGGATAGTAACCTCATAGTCGGGTTGCGACATCACCTTGAGGACTTTGTCGAGGCTGAGGGTCACGAGGTCGAGTTTCTTGGTGCATTTCGCAATTTCAGCGTCGAGATCAACGAGGCCCTGTATGCGACACGCAAGGGTTAACGTTTCATTATCGCCTGCAAATATAAGCATCAACTTACCCTGACGAGAACGTACACGGCGATCGTCGAGGAGACAACAGCAGATCCACATCCAGCAGGTACTTCCTGGACAGCTCGCACAATCTTCGCACTCTTGCAGCCTTTGGTTAGGGCGACGATAGTCGAAGCCTGTGACTCGAAGAGCACTGTTTCTTTGTCCGTCTGGGTATGGATAAAGACTGCCAAGCCCAAATTGAGGTTAGACGCTGAGAGTTCTCGCGGAGAAGCTACACGTACACTGGATATCGGTTTGCAGGTTATAAGACGCCGCTAGTGAGCGTCCCGTCTTCAGCGTTGAGAATACGAGATCGAAATCTTTGTCTGCTTCAGCGTGAACCAGGTCGGCATCCTGACCCCCCCTCGCTTCAACTATTAATTACCACAGAATGGGTTCATGACTTACATATACCGGGTATGATGCGACCATGATGGATGGTGTTGGGTCATTTGGTCTTCTCGGCAAACGTTGCCACAACTCTTCGGTAACGAAGGGCATGAAGGGATGCAGGATTCGGAGGCCTTGATCCAGGCAGGTATACAAGGTCTGCTGAGCCGAGAGACGTGAAGCTGAGTCTACAGACTCATCCGTCATAGGTTTCATCGCTTCCTGAACAAATATGTTAGCACTTCAAGAGATCTTAGACAACTCAAAACCCACGATGTAGACGTCACAAAGTTCATACAGCCAGAAATTATATGCCGATGTGGTCGCAGCCATGAAATTGCGTTCCCCGATTTGTGCATTGACTTGGGTAGCGGCGATGTTCAGCTTGTGAAGAATCCACTTCTCGCATAGGCTTTCCTTGCCAGTTGACTACATGACTGGTCAGAAAAAAGGAAAGCAAGGGGTGAGCGAAAGCAAACCTTGGCTGTTGGCTCTGGAACGAACTTGTCGTCCAGTTTTAGCATGGCAAATTTAGTAGCATTGAAAATCTTGTTGCAGAACTTGCGGTAGCCCTCGACACGGAGAATTTCTAAGTTGATATCTCGTCCTAAGACAGTATGAATTGCGACCTCATACAGGACTTGTTCAGCACTTACCGCCTCCTGAGTAAGCACATAATGCGAAACGCAGGCCATCCGTTCCACACTCGGGTATACCTTTGGGGAAGTCTTTCTTTTGTCCTGCGATAGCTTTTGCGATTTCCTTGTCATCCAAGTTGCCCTCGTACAGCTTCTGATGCAAGTCCTGCAGCGGCAAACCGTGTATGACATCGAGCGGATCAATTACATTTCCAAGCGACTTGCTCATTTTCCGACCATGAGCATCCCGAATCATCGCATGACACAGGACTTCCTTGAATGGCATTGTGCCTGTAAGATAGACGCCAAGCAGGACCATGCGGGCTACCCAGAAGAAGAGGATATCCCAGCCTGTTTCTAGGATCGAGCTAGGATAGTAATGTTGCATGTCTGCGGTCTATGAAGCGGCAAATTTAACAAGGGACCCTGAATACATCAAAATCACTCACTTGCTCTGGCCAGCCCAAGATAGAGAATGGCCATAAACCTGATGAGAACCATGTGTCCAGAACATCCTCATCCTGTTCAAGCGAGAACTTGCGACCATTCGCAAGAACTTCAGCACGCTGGGTCGCTTCTTCAAGGGTGCGACCAACAACCCAGTTTTTGCCATCATTCACCTTAGGATCAAGCTTGAATAAAACCATGCTATCCCATACAAGCTGTGACTTACATCAACCTCCTGTCCTTCTATGCGGACAAGATATGCAGGACACCGATGACCCCACCACAGTTGCCGAGAGATACACCAATCCTGGATATTCTCCAACCACCGGTACCAATCAGCTTCTGACTGTTTTGGACCGATATTAAGTTCCCCAGCACGAGTACGCTAGAATAACATGTAATCAACATGGAAACGTGGTAAACAAGGTACTGGTACAGATCACATACCTGAACGGCCTCCTCTGCCAATGGTTTACAGCTCACCCACCATTGCGGCTTCAAGATAGGTTCAATAATGTCACCAGATTTGCTGCGAAGATATAAGTAGATGATTATCGATATGACAAAGAAACATACGCGCAAAGGGGGATCTGCATTGGGTTGTCCTTCGACTCGATGAAAAGTCCGGCATCCTTGAGAGCTTTGACGACCGCGACACGTGCATGGAAACGTTTCATGCCCTAATTGCTGCTCGTCGGCACTATAATCAACCATCGGACCCAGAAAACTCACCTGGAATTTTTCACCTGCGTTCGCGTTGAATGTCCCATCGTCGTTCAAAATGTTAATGAATTCAAGTTTATGGCGAAGTCCAACTTCATAATCATTTGGGTCGTGTGCAGGTGTCATTTTCACAGCCCCTGTTCCGAATTCCATATCAACAGCAATCTCATCCGTGATAATTGGAAGCCGACGGTCGACAAAAGGATGCGATGCGAATTTGCCATGAAGATGCTGTTGTGGGGTATATAAGTTCAATGAAATTTACTCGGGCAAGAAAACGTGCCTTATACCGTGGATCGTCAGGGTGGACAGCGATGGCCGTATCTCCGAGCATGGTCTCTGGACGCGTGGTAGCGACGATGATTACTTCGTCTGTTTAAAGAGTCAAAGGGATATCCAAAGATCATATGGCCGAGCTCACCTGAGCCCTCAATGGGATATGCAAATGACGTGATCACACCAAACTCGAATTTTTCTTTGGCATCGTAACCAGGTACATTTAGGAGTGTTCGGCCAGTAAGTTGTTTTTGGTCGACCTAAGGCTTCTTTCAATATCAAAGCGCATACTACATTACACTGATGCCATACCTCGAGATTTGACAAAGTAGTGTTAAGTTGTACACACCAATTGATCAGACGATTAGAGCGGTACAGGATTCCATCTTCGTGCAAGCGACAGAATGTTTCTATCACCGCTTTTGAGAGTTCCTGAACGGTATGATTCAGTATCTCGCGATTTCGCGATTTTGTTAGGGCGCACAGGACTCATTGTGAAGGCTGTACGATCCCAGTCATAGCTGCCTCCGAGTCGTCGGAGCTGATTAGTGATACGACTCTGATAGCTTTCCAGAAGTCAGCACGGGACGCCTATCGAATAGATAATACTTACTCGTTTTTCCAATCCATTACCTTGTCCACAAAGACCTCGCGACCAAGATCATGCCGGGTCTTTCCCTCGGCCTTGTATAAGCGTTTCTCAACAACGGATTGTGTCGAAATACCAGCGTGATCAAAGCCGGGCACGAAGAGCGTGGTCTTCCCAAGCATACGATTCCTGCAAAAAGAGGACAATCAGATCGGACATTCAGAGGGATCAAAACTAACGCGACGTACCATCGCACCAAACAATCCTGAATCGCGACGGTCAATGCGTGGCCGATGTGCAAACTACCAGTGACATTGGGCGGGGGAGCAGGGATAACGAAAAGCCCTTCTGGTTTCGCGGTGCCGTCTTCAGCTGTTTGAGGTTTGAAGAACCCTTGGGCTTCCCACCAGTCATACCATGCTGCCTCGACAGCCCGTGGGTTATAACCGCTTGCCATGGGCTCGGATAGGTCTGACGTAGACATCAATATGAATTGCATCCAAACCTGGACGCGATTCTACCTTTCTTCTCGCCCTTGGGTGTGGTATTCACGAAGACAGCTTCCTCCTTCTTCTCCTTCTCCGCCTTGACCTTTTTCTCCCCAGCTGGAGTGGCAGCGGCGACCTTGATCTGCTTTGCAGCTAGCTTAGCTTCCTTCTCGAGCCTCTTTGCCTCTTTCTTAGCTGCAACGACACACGAGAATCAGCTTCTGATCAGAGTATATTCGCGACCATATATTTACCTGCACTTTTCGTCGGTCCATTTCCTTCTGCAGACTGAACCAGAGGATCGGTTGGGGTTGTATTTGTTGCAGCTGCTTGCGACATTCTGGCAAGAGATGGTCTTGGTTGTGGTGCAAGGCTGGGAGGCCGGAATCTGAAAGGCAAGGACAGATATCGATGCCTTGATATAAACATCCACGCGCCTGTTTAGTAGGAGTCAGATTCAGTCACCCAAAAGATTGACTCCATTAGCTAAGTATGATTACCACTAACGCCAAGTGCAGAGTTACCTCAATGTCGACATGATGAATTGACTTGCTAACATAAATTAGTTGGTTGTGATTGGCACTGTGGATGAGATACGCCGCGTTCGACACTCTGGCAGTATATCTGACTACCAGAAACAAAAATGTATACATGGAACGAAACTAGTAAGAAATTTAGAAGCTGAGGATAGGATACCCAATCACATCTCGTCATCGTACAAGTTATATAGCATTCTTCAGAATTGAAACCTCGCCTGAAAATCATCTCGGAGCCCCAGCTCCATCGGCCAGTGTTATAAGTACCCTCCTTCACCGATATACTTATCCGGGCCTTCCGTATCCTTCTCGTCAGGTATCCGTCCCTCCTCGTCTCCGTCTGCTCTTCTTGTCTCCTCCGCCCCGTCGACGCTCAAAGGCTGACTTCTCAAAGCTTCCTTCACCTGCTCAGCAACCACCACTCCACTCCGGTCCCCCCCACCGAGGGGACTGCTCTTGAAACGACTGCCCTTTATGCTAGGCGTAGTGACACGAACGCCGGGCGTCCTCGACTCTCCCGACACACCTGGGATCGGGAGAGGCAGAAGGGGCAATGTCGCCGAACTGCCGTCCTTACCTGCGGCGGCCGCAGCTAACCTTCTCTTCCTATCAAATAGGATAGCCTCGAGTGACGGGGCAGGCGAGGCACTCCTGGACACAGGGGAGCTCACAGAAGTCGCAATGCCTGTACTACTGAGCGAGCGCTTCTTCAGCTGGGGCTCATGAACCGGCGTGTCGTCTGAAGCAGGCGGGGCGTCTTCTTTAGGGGCACTATTCCGCGCTTCGGGTTCCTTCTCGGCTGCCATCGTTTCGAGGACCGCAACAGGGTCTTGTTTGGGAGTTTCCGATCCCGAACGATCGTTGTCCTCTGGTACATCGGCAGGTAACGTGGCGGTCTTCCTCTTGGGAGAACTCGGTAAACTGCGACCCTTGGGTTTACTTTCGCGAGGGGTTGGCGGGGCGCTGCTCGAGCGGAGGAAGCTGAAGCTCTTGAGCGCAATAGGACGAAGAACAGGTGTAGTCGTGACCGATTTTGAGATCGTCGGCGCCATCTCAAGAGGTTCCTCAGTAAGGCGAGGGACAGTAAGATCAGGCGAAGATTCGGCACGGGGGAACTTGGGCTTAGGAGACGATTCCGTGGGTACATAGCTCGACACAGAACCATTCGCGCCCTCAGGATCGAATTCGTCGTAGATTTCCTCTCCGATAAGTTCTGTTTGACAAGGTTAACAAAAATCTCATCTGCACAAAAATGACAGTATTCACCTTCCAAGACGTCTTCCAGGGTGATCAGACCAAGGGGCATCACTGCCGGATCGACACCGCGCAAAAACTCCTCGGCATCCTTCTTCGTGAGCAAAGCGTCCGCAGGCATGCTTTGTTCCATTCCAATATTGGTGCGATATAACCTAGACCTAGATTTGTCATTTTCCTCGATGGTTGGGAGACCCATCTCGACATCAGCGGGGCGTTCGTGACCACCCTTCTGTTTGGGCCGACCACGGGACCGATTAGCGCGTTCCGTGGTAGCAGAATCCTTCTCGCTTCCGCCATCCCCATGAAGAGTTGTGGACCCATCATCATCGGCCCATGTTATGGCTTTTCCCTTGTCTTTGTTCTTACTCTTCTTCTTTTCGTTGTCTCCGGTTTCTGTTTCTTCCTCTTCACTCTCGCTACTACTACTGTCGCCGATGCCCACTGTGTCCCTCAAACGTTGGGTTAAAGAGCGCTTTGCAACTTTTTTAACAGAAGCTGCTTTCTCTACGCTAAACCTTGACACGATGGCCATGTGACTCCGACCTTCCTGGAACTTGTCCAAAATCCCAAGGAGTGATTCGTTATTAGGAACGAAGAGAACCTTATTGAGAGGAATCTTCCGCAGTGGGACGGCATCTGCGAATTCAAAACGGATATAAGAATAATGTCAACGAAATTGCGCCATTTCCGTAAACTCGCCTTTAGGATCGAGCAGTACACACTATTTCATTGCGGATCAGTTATGCACCTCAGAGAATGCAGACCCAATGCTTACGTGCTTGACCAATAAAATACCAATGATCTTCTTGAGCTTCGCACCATCACGGCCGTCTATTTCCTCATAAACGGGTACACGACTGTGGCCGGTCAAGCAAATCTTCTTCATGAGCTCATAGTCAAGTTTGGAGTCGATGTGAAGCATGAAGACGTCTTCGATGGGCGTCATTGCCTGTAAAGGAAGTGAGTACCATCACATATACACACCAATGGGCACAAATACCTGTTTGACAACCTTCTCTTGTAGATCCAAAGTAGCTCCTATAATGGTAACTGTATCTGATTTGAGGTCCCCACCAAGCGAGGACATTGATGAATGCATCGCAATAAGCTCTTTAAGCTCTACATTGGGAAGAGACTTAACGCCGAGGTTCGTCTAATGAAGCGCTGTACGTACCAGCTCTGCGATACATGATTCCATGATGGGCTCCCAATACGAATTCCAATCCTTTCGCAACAGGCCACGCCACAATCCCCTAGAATGGTAGAGCTATAATCAGGACAAGGCTTCAATTGGCGGAGGGGGCAGTGATTGCTGACCATAAGATATATCAGGCACTTGGTAAAGCCTGCCATTTTCGCACCTAGGTATAAGCCGTGACGGGTACATAGGGATTGCGGTATAATCTCCGAGAATCTATGAAAACAGCGAGGATGAATGAATCAGCGATCCGCAACTATGCCAGCAAACGAAAAGGCTGCGATTGGAAAGGAGAGGGCGAGTCACGATTACGATAGGAAGGTGGGCGATACCAAAGGTATGGGTGCGAAGCTTGGAACGCGTCATCACGCCGCGCTGACACGCCGTGTCTTATTAATACGAAGGCCGAGCAGTTGTAGAGACGCCCATTCTTTGGCTGACGCCCGTGTTTGAAGGGGCATGCGGGGAAAAGAAGGATAAGAAAAGACAAAAGAAGCGTGACGTCACGCGAAACGCAATTAGCCCAGAACACGTCGGTGGAAAAACCATCCCAATAGGTAAATGATAGCATATACCCATACCCCTCATCTTTGGACGCAAACTATCAAACACAGGAGCGTTGGAAGATGGACTTACATGACGATAAGAACTGTACTAACGACGACACTCTGGATCCCACCTTGTAAGACGGGGTCCGAGATAACGGGGAGTGTCTCGTTGACGATCATGTTTGCGAGGAGTAGAGTTACCAACAAAAGATGCCCGTCTTTGCGAATGGGTTTGATTTTATTCGCATAAAGTTTCTGTTGCCTACAGCACGTCTCTCAAATCAAATTAGCCCCTCAAACTCTAGGAATCACGTACGGAGTACCGCTCATGCTCAGAACATTGAGCTGGGTCTCGTCAAGAGACATGTATCCAAGAGTTAGACCGGCAAATACACCAGATAATATGACGAGAACGGGTATGAGACACGCGAATACGATGAACTCGGTGCTGTGAGTATCTTTGCTTGCGCGTTTTGCGTATGTGTGTAGGACGGAGTTGCCTTCTCCATCACGAGCGATACGTGGCACATAGTTGGATAGTAAGGAGAATAGAGTGATGATGAGACGGGAGGAGTGCTGAGTGCGTATTGGGGTCGGTACCATTCGAGAATTGCGATATAGTCCTGTGACACAAATCTCGTCCTGACTTATAGTCAAGGTATTAGTCATATTAGGTAATCAGAATAATTTAGCATTGGCATAGCCACACTCGCAGTCACGGGCCTGTCACGGCGCAGTAGGACCCTTGGGGCTCGGCAGGTCCATAATTTGACACAACAACTCCTCCCGCAACGCCTTATCTCGAATAACGAAACATCAAACACTCAGTGAACAATTGCCAACAAAGATGGTCCTTATCCTCAAGGAAAATTCATAACTATCCACATTCTACGGAAACTTCCGAAGGCTGCGAGCCGTGCCAGGAGTTCGGAGTCACCACACACCCACGGACCCGACTCTTGTACAGCAACGGAATGGTTGCGCTTCACACGAAGCGATAGCAATGGGAAAGGTTCGTTAGATTGCGAACGTTGGTGCAATGCACGTCATCCCGGTGTTTGATGGTGCTCAATAGACGCCTGCCCATCAAATGAACCCACATGTTAGGATATGTTGAAGTCTAGAACAAACAGCAGTTGTGGATATAATAGACGGATTATGAAACTTGACTCACCAGCCTCCAACATCATGACGATGGTGGATCTACAACGCTGCATAGGCTCCTTCTGACATAAAACGCTGCCACCGAAAGGGCAATAATGGTCGAATGGCCGAGGTAGTGTGACCAGGGTCAGTAATAACAAAAGGCTATACCACAATGCCCATATACCATCACAAGATCACCGCTGTAGCTGTATATAGATAATGGGTACGCCAGTGCTTGTTTTCTCGTTCGTGATTGACAATACCATCAACAATAACTCAGACAATTGGTACTGCAGGACATCAAAGCCGCTTCTGCAGATATCCAGGCAAGTGTTAGTTACTACACTTAACCAGAGATTAGAATGCTTGAAATTGAGACTAACAACGAACCTGCATGTTCATTCAACGCCCAGCTGCAGTACATCCATGACTGTGATATGACGTATCGCAAACAGGCAGGCAAATGTGTGCGATTTGTATACTGACACTTGACCAACACCATGAAGTGCAGAGAAAATTTTCATTGGTATCGAGTATGTGTTATGATAATAGCGATATGAATCAGCCGTCGCATTGCAATGCGGTGGTGAACGGTTAGTTTGAGGTAGTAGAGTTAACGTTAGCCTTGAGATCATTGGGATGAAAGGTACAAGTGTTACAATGTCACAAACACGGTTATCTGTGACCAATGTGACAGAACATAAAGTGCCGGCGGGCTTGCGTCAAGCCGAACGTCGGCTCGGAGAGACGTGTTGTTCGTTCCGCTGGCATCATAATCTTGAATCCGAGTTGAATCCGAGTGCGTTCGACACGGAGGCTCTTTAACTCTTACCATCATATCCGGAAAATCATGGTATCTCTATCATAATTATCATTCTCTCTATATCCATAGACTAAGACTTCAGTTACCCTCGAAATACCTATAGATTCACCAACCACTTTACAGCCGCATTCCTACACCATCAAATGACATTAGCGCTACCTGCCGTTCGTTTCGCTTTGCGTGCACGGCCATCATGTGTAGTCCCTGCACCACGTCTAACATCTTACTCGAGGGGATTCTTCTCGTCTCCAGCAAGACTCTCCAAAAAAATTTCTACGTCTTCTACAGAGGCGCCTCCGCATTCCGGATCGCCCCGTTTGCGCAAGTATGCACGCAGATCAGCGTATCTCGCGCTTGGACTTGGTGGGGCATATTTGCTCGATCAGGAGCTTAATGCTTCAGCTATCGCGAGAAACATTCGGACATTGTGGACTGTGAGTGTCGCCATTATACTGTCTCTTCAGAACTGCCATATGTCTACCCGGTCTCATGTTATTGGGATAATGTGAGGAGCGAGATATTCTTATGATATTCCTATGATTGCATCCTAAATGACTCCCTTATTCCCGCGTCATAGCTTAGACCTGCACTCTGACACTAATATTTTCAGTGCGCCATGATAACTCTAGATTATAAACTTAATTTCACGCCAGAAAAATCACATCTCATACCCCAACTCCACGAGCGCGTTGCCGACCGCATGTACCACCTTTTTACGTCCAACGGCGGTCTGTACATCAAGATCGGTGAGTCTCTACCCATCTACCCTGCACTTGCTAAAGACGTGCTCTTTCCACCCACATCAGGACAAGCGATCGGCGCCAATGCCCCCCTGATGCCTCGCCCCATGCAAGACAAATTTGCACGCCTCTTCGACTCCGCACCTCAAATCCCCTACTCCACCATCCACTCCGTCTTCGTCCGCGAGTTTGGCGCCACGCCCACGGAGGTCTTTGCTGAGTTTGACGAAACAGCCGTCGCGAGTGCAAGTATCGCGCAGGTGCACAAGGCGCGGCTGCATAGCGGAGAATGGGTCGCTGTGAAGGTGCAGAAACCGGATGTGGGGAAGCAGATGGAATGGGACCTCGCTGCGTATCGTGCGGTGATGTGGATGTTCGAGAAATGGGTATTCGACATGCCGGTGTATTTCGCCGTCGGTGCGTTGCATTGTCCTTCCATGATCATCCTCCTGCGCGCTAAGTAACGCTCCTCGCAGATTTCATCAACGCGCATCTCCGACAGGAACTCGATTTTATCCAGGAAGCTAAGAATGCGTGCACGACAGCCGCTTACGTCGCTGCAGACCCACGCCTCGCACCACATGTCCACATCCCAAAGGTCTTTCCAGAATACTCCACCACGAAAGTCCTTACCGCAGAATGGATCGACGGAGTGCGTCTCAGCGACCGACCTGGCATCCGGCGGCTGATGGGCGAAGAAGGCTCCCCGAATAGCAGCATCAGCTCTGCCATCGCAGTGGCTCCGTCGTCCTCAGAGGGAACCACGAGCACGTTCGACGGCGTTCGCCTTAAGGGCGGCACGCGCGAAATCATGCATACCATGGTCTCGCTCTTCTCTGCCCAGATGTTTTCGTGGGGATTCGTGCACTGCGACCCTCATCCGGGCAATATCCTCATCCGACCCAACCCAAATCACTCGTTGCGATCGCACCCCCAGCTTGTCTTACTTGACCATGGGCTGTATGTCCGGCTAGACGACAAGTTCCGAAGAGAGTATGCTGAGCTGTGGCGCGGGCTGCTGGCTAGGGACTGGGACAAGGTTGAACGCGCTACCAAAGCCTGGGGCATTGGGAGTCCTGATTTGTTTGCGAGCGCGACGCTCATGCGGCCGGTGAGATTTGACAATGGGAAGAAGAATGGGAATGGGACGAAAGAAGAGCCGAAGGAGTTGGATCAGTATGAGCAGAGCGTCCGGATGAAGGCGAAGCTGAAGGGCTTTTTGCTCGACACTGATAAGATGCCGAAAGCTCTGATCTTCCTCGGTCGGAATATGCGGTATGTCCGATACCTTACACCACCGAACCCAATTTGCTGATGAATAATTCCCCCAAATTATAGAATCGTACAGGGTAAGCCTTAATTTTCACTCCTATTCCCTTTGCTGACCTGAAGGAATCGCCTTCTTACCAGGGAACAACCAAGCTTTCGGCTCTCCCGTAAACCGCATCAAAATCACCAGTTACTGGGCTTCCCAATCCCTTGCACGCGACCCCGATCTTTCATTCACACAACGCATGCGCGAGTACTACCACGACATCACCTTCCGCACCATCATGTTCTCCTTCGACCTCGTATTCTGGGCGAGCAAGGCGCGTCAGTGGATCCGCCGCGCGCTCAGGCTAAGCAGGGCTGGAGAGGGCTTCGAGGACGAGCTGGAGAGGAGCATGCGGAAGTTTGCAAAGACCACGCTTGGGGTGGATGTTGCCCCTGGTGCGTTTGAAGGATAGATAGAGGGATAGCGTTTTTGGACACCATTCGCTACGACCGTGTTACGATATCTGCATCGTAAATGACCGACCCTTCTGTAGAGGAGGCTACCATACCGACCGTTAATCCGTAGACCTCATCTCATCATACTTTGCGTGTCACCGATGCGGAGAATACCGTGACGGGAGTATTGGTTATTTCGAATGAGACACAAAGAAATATACCCATGTCGACAGAAATAAACACACTCTGAAACCCATACAAACAAACCTCAGATCCAAGTCCTGGTTTCTAATTTCTAATTCCATTAGTTATATCCATCCATCCCTATGATATACCTTCAACCATATATCCCCGCTCCACCCAAATCATATCTCAGCAAAAACCACGTCAAAATGCATTACACCACACATTCCCCCACCGATCCTGCGCCGCCCCCGTCATCCCATTCCCAAACACATCTGGCTCCCCGCTATCCACAAACCCAACTCCATAGCTCGCCGCCGCATTGAACTGCGGCACCGGGCACTTAATCCCCAGAAAGTTCGGACACGCCCGGTCGACGGCGTTGCACGTCTCGAGGCAGGGCAGCAGCGTCGTGTATGTGTAATTGACGGTTGGGAGGAACGGGTTGCGGTTGCTCGGCGGGGCGAGGGCGGGGAGCGGGATCTGGGCTTGGGTGTCGGTAGAAGGGGACTGAGAGGCGGGTGCGGGCTCGGAGCACCGAGGGAAAGAGATGCTGCAGAGCCATCTGCGGTATTCGCGCTGACAATCCGCGCATGTCTGAAGTGGGGAGTACAAATCCCGGCCACAGGCGAACGTAGTGAGCATCGTCGTGAAGTTCGTCATATACTGGAGGAGGGGCGCAGATATCTGGTCGGGGAGCGTCGTGGAATCGTATGCTGGGCTGAGTGCGAGGAGGGGGACTGCATAAGCGGTGGTGGGGCAGTATGGAAGCGAGTGGATGAGCGGGCAGGAAAAGCTGGCTGGGAAGAGGGAATTTTGTGAGGAGCAGTCGTAAGATATGGTTCAGCGTGGACATACCAGACTTGGTAACAAAATTGATCGGACCGCTGACTTTCGTCTGGTCTTGGATGACATAGGCTGTATAATTTGTTACCGGCGCCAGTCCGCCCATCAACCACTGCGACCTCCACCCGTCCGTGTCCCGCAGCCACAACTCATTACTGATCTGCGTCCCCGTCAGACTCGCAGAGCGAAGACTACACGCCGTCTGTGGACGCGTAGTCAAGGAAGACGAAGGCGGACCTATCACAAGCGTGAAATTCGGAGAGGCGGACGGAGGGGATGGAGGGGATAGGTTCGCAGACGGGAGGGTATAGTTGGGGTATGTAGGTTGATATTTCGGCTGCGGCGCGAATGGAGCAGAAAACAAGATGGCTTGGTTAGATGTGGTATCTCCCAACAGAGGCAGATCGTTGAGGACTTGGTGCATCACACCTGCGTCGCTGCATCAGTCATGTCGTGACTCGGAGGTTTAGGAGTGGTAGAATGCCACACACCAGAACTCGAGACCCCAATCTCAAAAACAGTTTGGCCGACGTCTTCGACTGCTAATGTACCTCCTTCTGGGGCAGGGCCAGTCCAATTTCCATACCCATCCCCCAGGTCAATCTCAAAGACATCCTTCCCACCGGCAGAAGAAGGGATGGCAGTTGTGCTGTTGGTGACGAAGAAGCGTGCAGATGATCCAGGAGCGCAGAGTGCTACTGATACGTATAGCGGAGATGCGCTGGGAAGTGTAAAAGCAGGTGTACCGGATAGTGTTGCGCCCGAGAATGTAGAGACAGAGTTTAAAGAGAGGGACTGCTGTGTTTGTGCAAAGACAAGTGTTGCCTGTACCAAACACCAGAGCGTCTGTGGTAGTTGGTGGTATAGAGAACGCCCTTTCATTTGATTGAGGTGGTCAATTAAGAGAACCTCGTGGTTAGGATCAGAAGAAGGACTGATGAGGGTGAAATTGACGGTCCCAGTACGATTAGTCATCGGGGCAGCGCCACCGATCCACGTGGGGGTTTCAGTCGATGATAGAAGCACTGCACCCAGATTTGGCACAAATACCTATAGCAATGGTAAATGATAAAGCGCTTATTATTAGAAAACCTCATAGGCTTCCGTAAACCCATGTGCACATGTCAAGTTTTCAAGTTGCCTCTAATCTAATGGTCTGACGATACAAAATGACGATGTGAAAACCCGATAAACCTGCTACAACCCCCGTCCTTCGAATGTCTGTGCCAGCGTAGTTGCTGGCGATCGCTAGAAGGTATTGCAGACGTCCTCCATGTTTACTACCGCAGCATCATGTACATATCAAACGATGCTGGACACTGACGTGTTTCATCATGATCGAGTGGGAGTGGTTGTTGTGCTCTATTTGTACTCCGATGACATATCCTTATACGGAAATTCTCCACGTTTTCAATACATTCCCCTCCTCGAAGTTCATTTTTTGATTCCAACCCGAACCATCACTCAGAATCCAATATTCCTCTCTCAGTTCAATAAACATGAACCCAGCGAATGCATGAATGAGAGGAGTGGTATTGCTAAAGTGATGTGCAAAAGATGTAGATATTAGAAATACGATAGCTCGCCTACTCGCCAAGTCAAGTCCGTCCACCGTAACCCCAGCCTTGAGATCTCGCCCGCCTCCACCTCCAACAAGGCTCCCACCACTCGAATCTATAATCCACGTGCTGTTTATACCATCCCCCGCGCCAATTGTTGCAGCTGCGCCGCCATAGCTGGATAGTTCTTCAAAAACTCCAGTTGAGCAGCCGAAGCCTAAGATACCAATCAGCAAGCGCTCTCAAACAAGCTACACAAAAGAAAACCTAACACTCACATACTGATAAGTAAGCGCATTGACCAGCTCCAACTCGCTCCGTGCGAGCTCCGCCTGCCTCGCAAACATCTCGATCGCGCGGTCGATGTTGCCCTGCTGGAGACTCAGCTGCGCGAGCGTCGCTACCGCCGGCTCGCACTCCGGGTCGATGCGCAGGGCCTCGGTGCAGCAGCGCTCGGCGGCGCCGATGTCTTGCTTCCATTGGTACAGCGCGAGGCCTTTGTTCACGAGGGAGAGGACGTTCATTGGGGGTGGTCTAGTGGGTTTGGTATAGGAGGTGAGCAAAACATGGTGGGGAGGGTAGGAAGGGGTGGCTTACTTTGCGCGTTCGAGCTCGACAGCCCGGTCGAACTTGTCTACCGCGTCTTGGAAGCGCTGTTGGTCCAACAAGAGCTCACCACTGCCAAACACAGCGCCCATCAATATCAACACATCACGTTGTGCATCCAGGAATGCCACAACGGATAAGACTAGACACCACTCACTAGTAATTCTGCGGCTCGCTTCTATTCGGGAATGCACTCAACGTCCGTCTGAACGTCGCCATGCTGTTCGCGACGTTGCCCATCTTGTACTGCGCAACGGCGAGCTGGATATGGCTGAACACGAATTGGTCGTCGAGCTCCGTCGACTTGGTGTAGTTCTCCGCGGCCTTGGCGAACTCATTCGTGATGAATAGTACTAGAAGAAAAGTGGCAGCGAATGAGCAGACGAATAAATAAAATTGGGGGGCGCAGAAGAGGAGACTGGGAGACAGACCTTGACCGCGGTGATAGTAAATATCAGGATCATCGGGATTGTGCTTGATGGCCTCCTCGAAGCACTCGAACGCTTTCGCGTTATCCCCCTGCTCCATATGCACACTCGCGATCTTCACCCAGCTCTGCGTGAACGCCGGCACGATCTCGATCGATTCGTGTAGGTCCTCCTTCGCACCCGCAACATCACCCATCAGGAACCTGCACAATCCGCACCAATAACAATACCACAAGCCACCAGAGAACAAGCACGAAAATAATAATAATGAACATGATCGTTAGTATTGTATGCACGGGGAAAGAAGAGGCGGGCCAACGCACTTGAACGTTCCCCGAAGGTTGAGCGCCTCGGCGCGCCCTGCTTCCCATGAGATCCCTTGCCCGATCGCCTCATTCACCAACGTCACGCTATGTGTGTAATCTGCCGCCGCAAGCGCCTCCAGCGCAAGAATGAGTGTATTGTCGCCGGTGCTCGGCGTTTCGGGTAGCACAGGTAGTGAGCCTACAAATATCAAATGTGGAAGCAGAGTCAGCATGAAAAATTAACAACTTAGATCTAAGCACTAGACGTACGTCGGCGGAAAGCAGCGAAATACGCAGAGATGAATGTGAAGGAGGGTAATCTCGGCTCTCGGGTGGAGAGGATGGCCGCGGCCTTTTCGGTTGCTAGCTTCTTCAGCACGCGCTCGACGGACTGTGCAGCCGACTCGTTCTGGAACTTGTCGAGGATGGTCGCAGCGGTGAAATCTATACCATGACCGCTTCGTCAGTACATGTACGTGCCCATATGAACGCCCACATAAAAAATGAGCGACCAAGGCGAGAGAAGGACGTACCACGCAAGGCCTCTTCATACCGCAGGAGCTTCTCGAGTGCGGAACCGCGGCGGTTGATAGCTTTGACGTAGTTCATGTCAAGCTTGAGCGCCTCGCTGCAGTCGCTCACGACCTCATCAAGCTTCGGCGGAGTCATGTTCATATAACCTATCGTTCCACCCAAAGCAGAAAAAAATAGTCAGCAGCCTTTCAACACCAGGACCAGAATAAAACGCACATGCGGCACGATTGCTGTAATACACCGGCTCGGACTTGGGGGCTACTTCGATTGCCTGTGTGTAGAGGTCTATCGCCTGCTGGAACTGGCGCTTTTGGTAGAGGCCGTTACCGCGAGTTTTGAGGTCTGCAGCGACCTTTACGCGCTCCTAGATATGAAATGTCATACAGCACAAAAACCGTCCACCCGTTAGCGCACATTCAACGAAAAAAAAGAAGACGACTCACCTCGGTCGGCATAGCGGCAATCTGTGCCGCCGACAGCCTCTCTTCCGCTATCGCATCAAACGCCAAGAATGATCAGCCCAACACGTTCCAAATGCGCATGTACAACTCACACTGCGCTTCCACCTGTCCGTCCTTTGCCTTCCTCTCCTCTAGTATCGGCCCATCCGCATCCTTCACCGTCTTCCGCTTTTTCCCATGTTTCTTCTTCTTCCCTTGCTCTGCGTCGCGCTCACCCCTGGATGACGAGGCATTGGCATAATACACTGCGCCCCCGACAGCGACTGCCGCGGCCGCTGCACCGAGCAATAGCGCTCGTCTGTTTTCGGAGACAAAATCTTGCAGACGGTCGATATAGGATGGGGAGGGAGAGGGAACAGGAATAGAGGTTGTGGTGGAAGAGGACATGTTTGTGGTCGGGAGTGGGTTGGGTTGGATTATATTTTATTTATTGACCTGCAGCTGGTGTCAGTCGTCCAACTCGAGGTCCAAAATTTACTGGTTGAGCACCGTGGGAATGTGTACGTCATCACGGCTTTCAGGCAAGGCAGCTGCCGATGGCCGACACCATTCATGAACTCATCCACTTGACATAATCACAGGTATGTACTTGGGGATTGGAACAGCAATCCAAGCATAAACAGACGGACGACCAAGGAGGAGGCAAGTAATTTGGAACACGTAGCCTGCATCCGACATCCAGCGACATCCTCCCGGGTTAGACGAGGATGGGGACTTTGGCAGCGATGAATTGTGTTGGTGACTGGTATTGGGTGATCGATAAACTTATGTATGGCAGAGGTCATATACATCGAACAACTAAAGGTCGAAAACACGCCATCAACCCCACGGGCTACGAGAACAGCACCAAAGGGGCAGCACACCGAACCTATCATCGCCACATAAACGCCTTCCGCGCCTCAAGTGTTTACGATAACAAAATATGGTACTGGACTCACCAATGGTACTTCGAGGTAAACTGGATAAACAGGCATGAAGGTATTATCCAGTGTAAACGTCAGGATCGGTGTTGGCGTACAGGTAGAAGTTAGGCATTGTCAATTGGTATTGATCATTGACGAAATATAGGTTGACTACTTGTGGATATCCAGACTTGGAGTGAACTCGGTGCTCGGCTTAGAATTTGGGATGCCGAACTCTTGGATTTCACCAGGTTCATGCGGTTTTTCATGCTTAGCTTGCTACGCTAATTCAATCGTGCATGGCCGTCCGATTTTGTGGTGCGTGTTTCTGGCTAGTATTCGGATCTCGCATCTTCGTGTCCTGTGTCCTGTGTTCTGTGTCGGTTCGATGTTCGATGTTCCACGTTTCGCGGTGGATGTATGTGGTCGCTCCTCCATGTCTCCTGCTTCGTGGCCTTGGACTGTGCTCGTGTTTTAAGGCTTTCTCGAATCCTGATTTTTTGCGCTCTTTTTACTAGTGGTTAATAAGGAAAACGGAGAGCTGCTGTCTTCACCAACCGAGGGGCAACATCCTGTGCAGCCAGTGAGTTTCATCTATGTGTACACACTGCTGTGGAACATCCGACTCCACCATGATGCACGGTGGCCGATACACTGCCATTGAAGTCAAACGTCTTCCGTCTTTCTTTGATCAATTGATGTACGTATGTGTACAATGTAGATCCGGACCATTCGGATCCATGCCTAAGATGCGGTTGGATTGGATCGGTGAGCTAGATTAAGATGTGCTTCAGTTACTGATTACTATCGATTGCAATGACGCGACTTGGACAAATCGAGGTTGCTCGGACGTCCGTCTTCCTAACCCAAGCCCATCTTTATCTCGGAAGAACTGAGCCCAGCCCAAGGCTCTAAGTAAAGATCGAGTTTCCCAGCGCATATACCTGCATCTATCTATACTCACCACGCTTGCACCACGCACAAAGCACATGACCGCCAGCAAATCGCGGTTGATCCGACGCGTCACGACTCACGACGCGCCACGACGCGATCATGTGACACCGGAATCACCCTTTCTTTATATTTATTTATCTGCCCCACACCCATCCGGGACTCAATAACTACATATATGTACATAGCATTTTAATTCCGTTAGGAAGCTGGGGCTGTGCCGACTGTAACGTCAACGATTAGATAATCTGAAATCTTGTTTGGTTTGTTTCCGTTTTTCTGTCATTTGCGCCTGCCCACCAGTCCGAGGTCAGAAAGTGAAACCTGGCTTGTTCTTGCAAGTTGATCCTTGCCAGGAATTGCTTTTTGTGTATCGCATTCGGGGAGACTTCTCGTGTCGTGCCACAAGCTCATCCTCCAAAACGACACGATCGCTCGCCACATATCGTCTGTAGCTCCAACGCAACTACGAGCTGTACAAGTTACGCCAACCATCGACGCGAACGGTATTGAAACGACATAGGACTGTTGAAAGCATTACGACGTCAAATATCGAATCATGGACTTTACGTTTGGAGGAAAATACAGGCTCGAGGAGGAGATTGCCATGGGCGGGTGTGGTGCGTGTTTTAGAGGCGTCAATGCCACTGTTCTTGTCGCTATCCTTTCGTTCCGCCTGGACATTGCGTATTACACTCATGGCTAAACACGTATCTACAACTTTTACAGGCACCGTATTCTCCGGGATCCACACTATAGCAGGCAAAGAAGTAGCCATCAAACTCGAACCCGCGATCCCATACTACCCACCCGAATCTGACCCCTCCCAAAATCCAAAAGCCTCTCCCGCCAATCCAAACCGCAACCGCGCCCACGGCCACCCGCGCCGCCGCCACACCACGCTCCTCTCCCCGCTCAAACAAGAGTCCAAAGTCTACAAAACCCTCATGGGCGGGCCTGGCGTACCCTGGATCATGTGGTCCGGCAAGCAGGGCGACTATAACGTCTTGGTGCTCGACATGCTCGGCCCGTCGCTGGAGGATCTGTTCAAGATGTGCAATAGGCACTTTACGCTCAAGACGGTGCTGTTGATTGCGGATCAGCTGGTGAGTGGGACACTCCTTTCGATTTTTTTTTCTATTGTGGGGGAGCGGAGGTTGGTGGGCGCTGGCTCGGATGTAATTTTTTTTTGTTTCCGCCCTTTGTCACCCGCTGGACATTGGACGCGGACATTATCATGCTGTGCACCCGCATCATTTCCCACGCTTATCCCCCCATACCCCATACGTACCCAATAATCTAACCGCGTCACATTTCCCAGATATCCCGACTCGAATACATCCACTCGCGGGACTTTGTCCACCGCGACGTCAAGCCCGCTAACTTCGTCATGGGCACCGAAAAATCCGCACACGAGGTGAACGTCATCGACTTTGGACTTGCCAAGAAATTCAGGGACCCACGGACGGGCGGGCACATCGCCTACAGGCAGGAAGGGCACCACGGGGTCGGCACGTCGCTATTTGCGAGCCTAAATACGCACGAGGGGATCGGTGAGTCTTCGGCGCGTCGTGAATAAGTGAGTTAGGGCGCTAATGGATATCATGAACGTGTGTGCACTTACAGAATGCTCACGCCGAGACGACCTCGAGTCCCTCGCATACATGCTCATCTACTTCCTGCGCGGCACCCTCCCATGGCGGAAAACCAAAGGCAGCACAATCGCCGAAACCTGGGCCCTCATCCACGCCGCCAAGATCGCGTCCCTCCCCACCCTCACCGCGGGGCTCCCCGCGGAGTTTGCGGTGTTCTTCGAGTACGCGCGCGGCCTGGAGTTTGCGGACCTCCCGGACTACGAGGGGCTGCGCGACTTGTTCCGCGGGCTCGCGGAGCGCGTGGGGGTGAAGTATGATGGGGTGTTTGATTGGACGCTTGGGCCGGTGAGGGGCGGGCGGAGGAGGTTTTGTGGGGCGTGTAACGCGCGGAGGGAAGCGGAGGACGGGGGGACGAGTGCGAATGTGGGGTGGCGGTAGGGGTGGGGAGGGGTGGAAGGGCGCATGGTCTCGAGGCGTCGGGGTGCCGATCTGAACACAAGATACTCCGGGTGTCGTTGCTCACGATGTGGTGGTCACTTGACCCCGTGCAGTGTCACCCAGACAATGATATGAATCGCGCTGCGATGTTCATCTCGCCCCGTCATTCTGTGTTTCTGGCCTTGGATGTCGCTTCATTAGTTATCGAAAACAAAAGCGAAAGCGAAGGCCGCTGGCAGTGTTTATGTGGCGAAAGGTTAGTGTGTATTTTTTGTGTTGTGTTTCTTGGGATTGATTTTGACTTTTGATGCGGTTCTTGTTTTTGCTTTTAAATCGGGTTGTATATGTAGTCCTCTTCCCCCGCTATCCATTAATCTTGCAAGCATCAATCACCCATTATATCAAATCATTTACCATCTACTGCGTCATCGTCATCCCACCCATCCCGAGACCCCAAACCGCTCTCCCACACCCCCGCGCCCATCCCCGGTCTCCCTATATGCATCGGGGATGGCACAGCACGTGTAAGCTGCAGGAGTATGAGTTCGTTCAATGTGATCATTAAGTGTTCCTTGTTTGTGTGTTTCTGTCATTGTCATATATCTACGTCTAATTCTCTTCGCATGGCTCGTGTACGGTGTCAATGTCAACATCCATCTATACCTCGCTAGTACTGTTATCCGTCATCGTCTTTGTTGTCGCTGTCGTTGTGCTGTCCTTTTATTATGTTTTTTTTCGGTTTTTTTTTTGGCTCGGGTTCTGGGTGTGGTATTCTCGGTTGTGCGTATGACCCTGATGGCTTCTATCAAAGGCGCTCAGAAAGGATGTATATGAGCCAGCATGTCGAAGTATGTGGCCATTCCGCAATGTAAGTATCCGTTCCACAGATATTTGGTATATGCGCATGTCCGGAAAAGGCGCCGTTCACTAGAGCGAGCCGGAGCTGACTGGCGAGAATCGCGCGGCGGGCTTCTGCGGCGCGTTTCGTCGTACTCCTTCAAGTTATCGCGCGTTTGGTATCAGGAGCATCCCGTCTAGCATGATACTGTATGATATTTGTTTATCGGATGCGTTCCGAAGACCAGTCCTGTAGCTCTAGGCACGCACACAGTCTCACTGATCCAGGTCACGGCGACGACAAAAAGGTAGACTGCCACTATATCAATGAGTCCATACGTACCAACCGTTGAATATTAGTGTACCGTGGCGATTCCGCGAAGGAGAGATGATCTAGCTGAACTAGAAAAGGACCTATAAGCGCTGGATGATATTCAATATATCCGTCAAGCGCCGGTAGACGCGCCCACAAATGTAATCAACCAACATGCGTTCAAGTGTGTAAACACGCTACTTGTGAGTGAATACATGGTTTGACGCACCCGTATCGCAATCTCTATCTCTCTGCCTCGACACCGTCCCCCGAACCTCCACGACAACTGCCCTCGCATCATGTCGACCTCTGCATCACCCGCGCTCGAAGAGAATCAGGCGGACCAGCTCCCTGCAAGAGATTTCAAGGGGCATACCATGTCGGCGACCTCGGTTGCATACTTGAAGGACGGTAAGCGGGTCATTAGCGGGTCATGGGACGGAACGATTCGGATCTGGAATGTGGAGAGCGGCGAGCAGGAGAACGAGAGCATGACACATGGTTCTACGGTGGATAGCATAGCAATATCCCCCGACGAGAAGAAGGTGGTGAGTGGAGGAGATGGGACGATTTTGTGGGATTTAGAAAGCAGGGCGGTGATGTGGAAAACAACAGACGTGAGGGGTTTCCGTGTGGCCTTTTCGCCGGACGGGCAGTTGATTGCGGCGATCGATACTACTACTGAGGGAATTGCGTTACTGGATGTGGAAAGCGGAAATCGGATTAGGGAGCCGCTGCATGGCGAGTATGTGCGGTGTCTGGCGTTTTCACCTGATGGGACACGCCTTACAGCGGGAACATGGGATGGCGAAGGGCGGGTATTTGATGTGGCCACGGGCGAAATAGTTGTCGGGCCATTCAAGGCACATATAATCACAGTGGAATCACTGGTCTTGACACTTGACGGGCAACAAATAATCACCGCATCGTGGGACAAATCGATTCGAGTGTGGAACAGTGCAAATGGAAACGAAGTCGGCGAACCAATACTGGGACACAATGGTCCCATCGAGCGGATTGCTCTGAGCGGCGATGGTCGACGCATCGCAAGTGTGTCATGGGATCGCGCAGTCCGCATTTGGGATGTGAGCACCGGGCGGCAGCTTGGTATTCCACCGCGAGCTCAAAAGGTTATGCTTAAGTCAGTTGCATGGTCGCCCAGCGATATTTCCGTCGTCGCTGGAGACTTTGAGGGGGGCATCTATCTGTGGGATGTTCCCCCACTTGATGACGATATCACAGTAAGCAGTTCTCTCTTCTGTTCCAAAGATCCTTAGCACATATCAGTTTGCTTATGGCATACACTTTCCCTCCGCAGAGCACATCCCGATCACGCACAAATTCGCTATCCTCATCCATCCTGAACGTACGTCCGAGCCACAACCTGAATTATTCCGTGATTAGTGGATCTAACCGCAAATGCAATAAACATAGTTGCCTGCCGGACCATTGCCCACGACGCCGCCAAAACCTCCACTGAACATTGGGCCTGACGAAGACGACAATTGGGAATTCTCAACGAATGAATCGTTTGATTCTGTGTTTGATGTACGTCATACATGCGCTTTCTGCAATTATTGATCCCTAACGCCTGTTCAAGCTCCCAGCGGATGGAAATCAGCCCGCGCAGAGACGGAAAAGGCGGCGCAGACATGCAGCGCCAGTCGCGTCCACTTCGTCGCCGATGGTATCAGTAAGTGTGCTTCTTGTTCCATGTCATCGTTTCAATCGCACTAAAATTTTCTCTTTTCAGGCCGTTCCTAATGTAAGTTCATTTTCAGGTATCTCGCCCCGCCATTAAATACTTAAACCGCAACAGCGCCAGGCGCCGCCCGCCGTAGTTGGTGCCCCACGTCACTCACCACCGCTTGACAATAAAATCCCCAGCCCGCCAGCGCAGACTAGTCCCGACACGCACGCGGTTGGGGGCGCTCCCGCACCGCGTGTAGGAGCATTGCGTGGCCTATGGAGGCAACGACGAAATATTCCCCGATGGACTCGCCGAAAGCTGCGCAAGGATCGCGACGAGCCCCGTGAGAGCCAGCCCATTGCGCCTGGTCCCGCACCAAGCGTACCTGCCAGCGACAGTGAAACGCAGCCTCAGGCTGCCCGAGCCGCGTCCATCCACAGCGAATTGGCCACTGACCATGCCGAACCAGTGAGTCCTGGATCACACAACATTAAACTCCCACGTCCGAAACCATGGATTTGATTTATTAATTACGGGCGTAGACTGAGAGGCCGTCAAGGTCGCGTAACATCTCCCGTCTCCTTGCGCGATCCAAACGCCAACCCGCAAACACCATCCCCACACCCGAAAGCATCGAAATGCACCCCCAACCGAGTGCACACCGTCGCACTCGCAATCCGCCATTGCACACCCGACCACGGCGGCGCCAGCCCCAGTCCGAGGTCGTCACCGTATCCGCAGGACGCATGGATCAGGTGTGTTTTATGTAACCCAACACTAGTGGCAATTATAACATCATCCCTCATAGCGGATGGCAGCATCCTCAAACAAATGGACAGACACGATCGACTGGCTCGACTATATCTGTTTCTGTATGTGTTGTCCCTGGAACAAGGTCGTCTCGGAATCGGACTCGGAGCGCCGGGGTAACCGAACCGCTGCTGCGGGCGCTGGCGATTCGTCTGGGTCGAGCTCTGGTTCGAGTTTGAGTTCGAGACCTGTTAACCTGCACAATATTTTTTGATAGTCTGGTGCTGCTTATATACTTAGTAGATGGCTGTTCCTTTTTTGGGATGATACATCAGTACTCGGGGTGCTTCAGAGGGAACTCTGCCGTTGGGTTTGTGGATTCAAAACACTGAAGGTACGCGTTCCTTCCCGATTTTATGCTGACAGATGGGATCTTGTTATCATGATTATATTCGTCATTACAAGATCCCGAACAATCGCCTCGCTGCATAGACGATAATTAGGAAGAGTTCAATGACGCGGGCGTTAAAGTGAAGCCAGCGGTTCTCGTCAGATCAAGGGAACGCGAATATAAATTCTCCCCCGCATGGCTCCTGTACGGTGCCAACATTCATCTATCTGATAATCCTTACCACTCATCGTCTTTGTTGTCGCCGTCATTCTGTTATCTTTTTTTTCTTTCGGTTTTTTGGACCTGGGTGGTATCTGGTTTATAGGGATTTACGCGCGCGTGTGATCCCAAGGTAACGTCTGTTGTTCTCCGTCAAGGATCGATTTGCATGCGGCTTTTGTGTTGATATCGTGGTGCCCGTTCAGTCCAAGCAAGAAAACAGTGCAGTTGGAGAGAACGGCCGCAAACCGCATAATGTTTTGGTAGGTTGCTGGTGCAGATAAGGTGTCCGTTGCTCCACAGTCAACGAAACGAAGCGGAAGGACTAGACCAGAATTCGGCATACCCTGTGTTTGGAGGGATGTACGCTGGACATTCTATGATCACCGGAAATAGTTCTTGTACGTAGTCGAGGATAGAGGTGTACATGTGGGCTTCCAGAGGGACGGATAGCAATTCTCGAAACAGAAGATCCAATCATTTGCGCCTGTCACCTTGAATGGACGACGAGTCGGTATGGTCCTGATCTAAAATGTGGACGGAGTTGGTACTCGCTACATGGGCGGGTCCAGTGAAGGTGGACGAGACAGCTGAATCGGTTCCAAAAGTGAAGACGACCCGCTATGTGATAGGTTGTTCAACCGCTATCGAATAACCGACCGCAGACTGCGAATAATATCAGAAGTCGAGCTGAGAAGTTTGTGGCTGCCATTGGGCGGAGATAGTAGATATTACCGTACTTAGGAGAGTACCAAGGTTGATAAGAGATCTATCGCGGGTGGTACGAGGTAAGCATTGGAGAACTTCTCCATCCTAGATGATGCGTATGGCGTTGTCGAAGGTGCTGTGGAAATAATGACAATGGAAAGTGCGAAACTGCAATTTATCAGCATAATCGCTTCGGCCTAAGAAAACGAACATATACGTTTGTAAAATATTCGGTGAAGACCGCCGAATCAAGCACCGTTATGTTCTGTGCTTGTATCGACCTGTAACTATGGCCGACACCTATGATCTTTGAATATGAACTCTTCTGCTCACCAATCGAACCTTCTTGCAACATGTACACAGATTTTACTGCGATGGAAACTTATATCGTGTATTGAAATAATCCGCAAAACGGGTATATGGATCAAGACCAAGCGCTGGCAAGCATGGAGTGCCAATCTATTATAAATATCAGCGATCGAAGACATTGGTATCTCGCAAGGCAGATGTAAGCTATTGAATCAAACTTACAGCTTAGATGTCCCCACAGTCGGGTTGTCAACAAACTTTGTTCCAGAGCGGGACTCATCCATATCTGACTATTCCTAAAAGTTTCAAAGGAGATACGAAGATCTCTCACAGCTGCTGTCGCACATGGTAGTTGTTAACGGCAAGTGTTAGCTGAATGATGGATGGTGTACATGGCAGATGAGCGCTGAGCGCTGGGAACATACCTTAGTCCCAAAAACTGCACCTCATCTAATAAAAGCTTGCCATGACAGCTCAAAAACATTTTCAGATTTTGACTAGAGCAAATACTAAGTTAACGAAAATTGATGCGGCCTCCCCAGCATACCTCTTCATTAATCCTTAGATGGGAGGTCTTCATAGTAACTTTGCCAGCTTGAATCAGGCATAAATCATCGTTCTGACACGAACCTCGTGGACGTACCACGACATAATAATACGACACTCGAGATCTTTCCGTCGGTGCTCGGTTGTTGAAAATGGGGAAATATCAAGGTTGACACTACGATTCATTGAATGTATGCCAGACTCGGAACATTGGTAGAAAAGCACATGTATTGAGAAGTTCGCAAACGTTGATCGGCGGGTGATATTAACCGGCTTCCACCATGGTATTGGAGCTGTGGCAAGTTGGCCATGGCTGGTTCGAAGAGGCCAATTGAGCTTCGGAGGACATTCAAGAAGACCCACGTAGATCAGTGGCTGTGCTCGAGGCTCGTTCGTCGGAATGTTCCGTTAGCATGAGACTCAGATGAATGCAGAATCATTTACTTAGCAGTGGCACAACTTGGGCACAACTAACAGACTACCGTGACGGTGCTTCCGGGTCTTTGCTTCATCCCCACCAATAGAGTCGCACAATTCAAGTGATCTGACATATTTTGATAGTGTATGTCGTTGCAGTCACCATTGACAGTACGTTCGTCATTTTGCTCCATCTTACCATATATCGCTAGGGCATTGATCTGAGAGGGAGCATGTGTCCGGTTTGTGGCGGCAGGCGTATACGTACTATTGAAGAAGCTATCAGAACACTGCCTTTTAGTGTTCACATCAAAATGGGCGCTGTACAAGACTCAAAGAAGTCCGCAGCGAGACCGTGACATCGCCCATCGGCCCCACCCTCGGCTAAGACTTGGCTTTTGCTCAAAAGGCTCGTCGATGACAGAAATGAAGCTGTTCAAGTCACCCCGCAAGCATCTCTCAGACATTGGAATATGAAAAGGTTTCTTTTCCTACCACTCGTAGCGTCTCTGGCGCTGGGCTCAACTCGGAATTCCTCTTGTCGGTGCTTGTACGGCCAGCAATGTTGGCCAAGTTCTTCGGACTTCTCTTCCTTGCAGTCCCAGTTGTCCCAACCGCTAATCTATCCCATACCCACCGCTTCAGGATGTTATCCCCCATCCAGTCCTTCTGGGAACTGCAGTGATATCCAAGCCAATTGGTATAATAGCACCTGGCGTGCCGATCACCCAGGTTCGATGGACATGACAAACTACGAAAGCTTCATCTTCAAGAACGGTTCCATCAGTGCATGTTACTTTAACACTAGTCTGGGCACACCCTGCGAGCAAGGCAATGTCCCGGTAATCGGTGTTGACGCTCGCTCCGTTGGCGATGTACAAGCGGCGGTGAAGTTTGCTGCCAGCCATAATCTTCGCATGGCCATTAAGAATACCGGGTGGGTCGTAATTATCATTCTATGATTACTTCAATTAACATGCGAATAAACGCAGACACGATTATGCGGGGAGAAGTGCCGCACGCAATGCATTCATGCT
>MU267785.1:0-44310 GCA_021014935.1 Hygrophoropsis aurantiaca
GACCGAACCAAGCCGCGAGGTCATAGATTTCCTAAAGGTGGATGTGTATGATGATAATGGGAGGGCTGACAAGCTAGACGTGGCTATTGATAACGGGAGAGTCGACAAAGCAGATGGACTGAGTGGCGATGGAAGGGAAATTGAAGAGGACACGGCTTGATAAGCTTTTGTAAGAGTTTCAGTTGGTGATTTCTTGAGGAAATCGGAAGAAGCAGATGAGAAGATAGTTTGAAAGACGCGTCCAACATTAAGGTCCCACATTCTTCCCACATAGTAACAGGAAGGCGTGTTTACATCCTTCAATTCCTGATGTGTGATTATTTCGAACAGTCAGACCTTTTGCTGCGATTGTGTAGTGCCAGCACCCGTCCGAAGCTCGATCACCTCCTGTGATTTTGGTGACCCGATACTCGAAGAGAGACATGGGCATCTCTCCACTTGTAAGTGAATGTCCAGGAGGAGGATCTTTGAACATTTTAGTGATCCGATCGAAAGCAAATCCAGGGATAGCAGAAGTGAAGATGTCGGATGCGCCGCCTAGTGCATTGAGGAACCCGACAGTTTTCTCCTCCAAAGATGTTTCGGCAGGAACTCTTCTTCGACAAAACACCTCGGGTGAGATGCCAAGCAGCTGTTCAGAGTTGATGCTGTCCAATCGAATATATAGATATCATATGTGCGCTTCATTATCTCCTCCTGCAGCCGTGTGAATGCAACAGCCCCTTCTCCATATAGAACGGGCATGCTGATGTCGAATATGCCCATAAGACAATAGGCAATATCTTCCACTCGTGTCGTCACCCTATCAGATGCCCAGTATAGTTTGGATCTGACATCCTGACAGCCAGCTTCCAATCTCACAAGATCATCTCTGGGGATGCCCGAGGCGTTTGTTAGCGCACCGAGCCACAGTTCATCCTGCTTTTGATTTCCAGTATCGATGGTCATCCTCTGCTGAGCAGACCTGGATTTCTGCTCCTTGCCGTTCTAGTGGCTTCCACTCCTTGTTGTAAAAGCGGATGTTTCTGGAGCGAGTAATTCTTGAAGAGTCCATCCACGCTTGAACCATTCGTCGAGAGCAAGATACGTAGCGAGAAACTGCGCGAGAGCAACTTCTTCGACCTGATCATCCGGCTAAAAGCAGGGCCAGTCTTTAGCGGAATCCCTCGAACGTACAATTTCTAGAGTGACTGGGTTGTCGAAGGGCGGATAATCGGAACTAGGGTCAAAGAGTGGTTGGCTTGGTACGTCAGTACCAGAAGATGGTGGGGAGCTCGTCTGCGCTGCAGGGCGACGAGAGCCTTTTTCCAGCTTCGAATCTTCCAAACCAGCGAGATAGACAACGGTAATAGCTGAATTCCTATACCACTGGAACATTGAATTGATTGACTCCTGTGTTTCCGCACTGCTAGATTTGTCTATGCAGCAGGTATCGCTCCAAGCCCAACGATAACCACTCTGCCGCGGTTCCGCAAACTGCTGGAGCTTTTTAACTCCTGGCGGCGTCCGCATCATATAGATGGAGGCAACATCCTCATCTCGGAGTGCTTTATCGACGTGGCGGAATAAAGGCTCGCCTAGTTCCCATCTATGGGATAAAATAGCGAAATCGAAGTAACCTTGCACGAGCTGTTCTATCTTTTGTACGTCTCCGTTTGCATTAAGGTATTCGTGCGATTGCGTGAAATTGTAATAGATTTGACTTCTGTCACAGAATGTCCCAAACCAGGTGTCAATGACTCGTATAGGCATTGCATTTAGCTTCTCATTGATTAGACTATTCAGAAAATCAGCGCAGCTAAATAAGCAGAGGGCGAATACGCACCTATTGATGCGGATTTTAGTGCGCCTCTCATTATCGATTTGTTGTGTTTCCGATGTGATCTGTGGGCTAGGTGAACTTCCAACTGTTTCAGGTGCTGCCCGGGGGACTCTTGCCGTTGTCGTCGGGAGTAGCTTCGGGGACTACAGCATTTTGAGGAGTGTTAGGGCTTTGTACAACTTCATCTGCATTCTCATCGACACTTTTTGATGCGCCAGGTATAAACCGCGATGCTTGGACATTAAATGCTGAGGACTGAGCAAAACATCAATCAGATCGAGCGACTTCAATGATAATCTCTCTTGCCTTTTTGAGAAAATTCATCTCGTGGATAACGTAGACGACTATAATTGCAGATCATGTGAGCAAGTATCAAAGAGTAAAAGAACAAGTACAAACGGGCTGCCGTTCAATGTTTGACAAAACAAAAGTGCGAAATTTGGGGAATCACCCTGGACATATGTTCAGGCTTTAAAACCTTCGAGTGGGAACCCTACTTACCGCTTGAAGATTGCTGAGATGATCGGAACCTGATCAATTTGAAGCACGACCGGGCACGAGGATACACGCTGGGGTGGAACCTGTCACTTTACCTCCGATCATATTTCGACCTTGGCGCCAACGCCAAAGATATACAGTGTACTGATGGATCCATAACGGCCTCTGTATACCACTAATCAACCAAGTAGACTGGTGTGGACTTGAAATAGCTCCTATTAGTTAGAAATTTAGTGTCAAGTCGATAACAGTGCAATCCAATCCATAGTGCGCTGACATTAAGCCATGGTGTCCTCCGGGTATGCTCCATTGTGCAGTCAGTAGCAGTCGTCAATACTGCAGTATATGGGTTGTGTTCATTTTGGACTCGGTCCAATGATCACTGGCACTAGTCAACACCGGCCAGCGCTATGTAGGCAATAACGAAGCGAGGATCCATACGTCTCCAGCGGTGCTTTCTATATAACCTAGAAAGAGATCATTTAGGATTAATAGTCATGTTGTACCAAGTCAGCTCATTTAAAAAATGGAGAAAACGCAGAAAACACGATACTGCCAAGATGGCAGTTGTGTGTACAACGAGATACGAGGGAAAGGCGTCAGGCGTGTTTATACCCTACAACTTGCGAGACCAAGCGATGAGTTGTGTAGTGAATATATAGATGATGATACGACAGAACTGACATGCACCTGTTGAGAACCCTTTTTCTCATGCATGAAGCAAAGTGATGCACTTTAAGATAGTGAGATTATTGCCCATGACAATAAAACGAGACTTGTTATACGATGCTCACCAAGAATGGTTCTTTACCATCGTCCAGCTCTGCATCACATAAACAGCTGCTATAAGGCTCATACGTGTTGCAGGCCCCGATTGTCACCTATACACCACCATGCGGTAATGGACTTGAGGGGGGAAATGAAAATCCCATACCGTCCCTCAAGCCGAATGTTGGATTCAGTTTGCAGATCATAAAGTGGGAGACTATCCTGCCAGTCATGCTATGAATAGCCCCGTGGTGTTTGAGGTTTTCAGTTATGATTTTATCTCCACACTGAAAGCATGGGATGCGGTGTTAGCCAGTATCTTTGTTCCTACTGAGAATTCTGATCTAATTCTTCCAGCTTAAGCAACATCATGGATCAACGACGCACAGGAGAGTCAATATGCGCTTTCACTTACACTTTTACAACTCGATCCCGTCCTCCACTCACGACCTTATCCGCAACGAAGTCTACGCAGTATACCTCATCAGTGTGTCCCGGTAAATCAGATTTTAACTTGTATGTTTTGAGATCCCAAATCTTACCGATGCACAATGTCATTTCGATTAGAATACACTTGTTGACAATAACAAAGATTTGCACCTCACTTTGACAGTGGCGTCTTTGCTGGCGCTCACGACCATACGTGAATCGGCACTCCATGCTAGTCGATAGACTGCCCCAACGTGTCCTCGCAAGGTTGCTATGAACTTGCCCATGTTGCCGTCGGCTGCACATGGAAAAATTGCCATATTTTTGAGGGATCAGCACCATGTTTCACGTGTGATTTCGCCAGAGCAATGGGGATACTGACCGACACTTCCCGAGCAATCCCACAGACGGACTGCACTATCCCATCCAGCCGACGCAGCTCTACGGCCATCTGGGGAGAATGCAACATGGGATACCTGTCGTTGATGCCCCGTTAGGCGTGTGAGGGGTTTGTTTCTACCGCCGGAATCTAGAAGGATTCGCCGTTAAGTTATCGACAGGATCGCTTGAAGCGCCATGGGGTGACATTACCTGATTTCGACGATGCGAAAAGAGACCAGAGAAACAACGTGTGATCGTCCGATCCAGATATAAGTAATTCAGGGGTGTGCGATACAAGGTTGTTATAACGCTGGAGCGCAAGTGCTTGAGCTGCGGTAAAGCATAAATATCAAGCCATGACCATACGCATGGGGGCAAGATACGACAAACCTTCTTCATCCGATTTAGGCCGTTTAGCTGTATGATCGAACGGTCCCGTTCGCAAGACGAAATCGGTATTTAACGCCAGCGTGGTTACCCAGTGCGCATGGTCCTTGAGGACGTGCAGTAACTTGCCCTACTCTCATGTAGCACTTTAGAACTTCAGTTGGATGCAACACAATTATAAAGACCAACCCCATTAGCATCCCATATTCTCACCGTTCGATCACTGCTCGCCGTGTAGAGAATTCCGTGACCACCAAGACCTCCACCTCCCCACTTGACGACATTCACACTTGCAGTATGCCCACCCAATGCATATTCGAGCCGCCTGGTAGCAGTCAACCACACGCGAACCGTGCCATCTTTGGACGAAGAAGCCAGACGTGGAGTGGAAGCGTTACTATAGCACAGTGAAAAATTATTCAGTAGATACAAGGATGAGAGCAATATTACATACATATGGGCAGGCTCCCATGCTAGGGCAGTTACCCACTTCGTGTGACCTTTCATCGCGTCACCTATCGCCTTACCTGTTTTCGGATCCCATAGTCGAACTTGTCCGTCATGCCCACCACTGGCTAATTTTCGTTCTAGGGGATCCCACTCCACACACAGGACCCAACCTGTGTGACCGATGAGGGTGTGTGATGGTGTCTCCGTGTTTAAATCCCACAGGCGGACATGTGTGTCACCCGAACCAGTTGCAAGGTATGTGCCAGTTGGGGAGAAGGATGCACACAGAATTGGTGATGAATGACCTAGAATTGAATTAGATTATTAAAAAAAATTAAGTAAAATTTTGGATGTGGATATCAAAGTGCTCACCAGAGAGTGTACTAGAACACCGAGTGGCAGGGCGCACCTTGAACACAGACTGCGGTGAACAATGAATGATGAGAACATCTTCTTCGGTAAATGCATTGGATGGATGTCCGAAGATATCTGCCTCGATTGATTTTGAAATGACGATCCGTGTGGGGGCATTCGGTTTTGTTGCATCCTCAGGTATAGCCACGTGAAACGAAAATGGTACATGATCATCTTCATCCTATTGACCCCATATTGATCGACCGATAAATAGTATATACACAGTACATGCCTTCGTCACAAGCTGGTTCACAAGGCCTTCCAATCCATCCCTTGCTACATTTGCTGGAAGGCTGACTGCTGGGGCCATCGGTGTCCCGTCGTGTTCATTGACAAATTGGACGACAACATTGGGTGATGGCTTTGGTTGTTCTGGAATCGGCTCTGGAACACCATGGTAGAGTTTGGCACGCTTGGGAGGAGGTAATAACGTCGCCATTTTGTGAGTATTTCATCAAAATATCTCGTCCGTTTCTCAAAATCTCAGTTTTGTTGTCGTGGGAAGGGACTTCCTCTTTTACATTCCTAGGTCGCAGTCCGAACTCCTAGGTTGATCGTTGGAGCGCGTCATCGCTCAAGTCATCACCAGAACGCATCTTTCTTTTCATTCATTCAGGTTTTCAAATCAGATAAACAACTCACTATTTAGTATTCCCTCCTTGTGACCGTTGCGGTGAGTTATTCCTACTAATAAGGTGCAATCAATTTGGAAATCTTCAAGCCCTTGTTTCTCGTCGAAAGAACTTCAATTCAGTGATTTGTTAAATTACCGGTGACCAGTTCCATCCAGGAAGTAAATCTCGCGAACTCAAGCGACATTAGGTTGTGCCACCTGGACTGGACGCAAAGAGAAGTGTATGACTAGGAATCATTTATTCACCTGACAGTCACGGCAACCGATAACTGACCTTCCGAACCAGTAGGACTGGTCTGTTCCATCGCAGCTTACATAGGATGATTCCTGCGATTGCCCTGAGTTTCTCTCATGTCTCGACTTGCCTAATGAAAGAAACAATCGGAGGCAGGTGATCAACGCAACATCTCACACAAGGCACATGTTTTAACTGAGGGTCCCAGGTGCGTGGGTCATGCTATCCATTTCTATCGGAATACGGTTCATGAGTGATCCGCTTATGTTCGACCATTCCTTTGGATCCTAACTCCGCAGAATTCCCTTGCCGATCTTTGCCCTGCTTTCTTCCATGCATCCCGCAACCAAGTAAAATGGCAGGTGGAAAGGGAGAACACGCACTCTTAAACAGCTATCTTTATGTCATTCTGGAACGCTCGTGTCGTCAAAATGAAAGCCTGTGGATAATCGATGCACCTTAGACTCCGAACGATCGACCGAGTACAACAACTACAGCCGATGATACTTTCGGAATTTTACCGGAACGGAATATCTCACAAACATCGGAGGTTAGGTTACAGAAAAAGTATGGGTCCGGTTGGAAGGTCTTGGCATTGGGAGCTTGCCCAGAGAACACCGATACTTGTCTGACATTTCTTCTGATCGACCGTCCCGCTCTTCGGTTTCTGATCAACCACTCGTGCCAGCGGCAAGCGGTAACAGTGCGGTAACTGCAGCTTTTCACTTTGACTTCCCACACAGCTGTTCCCGATGACGGAACATTGGACTGTGCTTACCCCTTGCGTCAGTGCGACATAAAGCGGCAACTTGATTAGGGTGAGGATACTGTTGGTTGCGGCTTCGTTGAAAGGTGTGTCGTTACAAGTAATCCCATGCCGCACCGAAGATCCGTAGGACGCGGTATCGTTCTCGAATCCTTGGCCCGTGGACATACAGGGAAGAATTGTACATGTCAATCTCCGGATATCGCACAAGGATTATTGTGTGACGCTTTGAAGGGTGCGGCCAGGGCAAACATCGGGACTCGGTCCATGACTGTGGTCGAAGCAGCATACTTTTCTGCTGGGTGTCCACTCAGGAGCCGCTCGAAACCATGCACGAGTATTGCTTGACAGTCTTTGATAACCTTTATAGTCTGTGGTATGGTTTGGCGCTGGTCAGGTGAGCGATGAATAATACATAGCCTGCACGCATTTTTCTGAACCACACGGGCCTCTGTAGATCCACTTGCTACAGAGATAAACTCAATCGTAGCTTGTAATAATATGCAGAATATCATAAGCTCTGATTTTGTACTGTCCCTCCTTCATATTCGTGTCAATCAATACTTAAGTTTTTCTCATTGCTTTCACTCATCGGTTAATGAAATACTGGACATGATGTTATTGGCCATGAATTTGGCAACGTGGAGTGTGACGCCAACCGTCTCCAATTCTCTTGTCCCACAGATTTGAATGGATGAGGGAGCTTCAAACATCGTGGTTGCAAACTATAGTGCGTCATTGCACTATGCCGTTAGGCTTCCTACACAACTGGTCACACCCTGTGCCAAGTCTGTTTCACTGGTCAGACACCTCGGAGGTAGGCTACACCAAACAATCAGAACAAAGGGATCACGAAGAACTTCAATGTGGAACAAGAGCAGACGATATAATTTCGTTGACAAAACCTAACCCTGAGCCATCGACTGAGGTCATTCTTCGATTTATGTGGCATCGACACGGTGATGGTGCGGTGTCTGGTGTTCACGTCCTTGCGGTCGGTGCATGTCGGTCTCTCATCAAAATTCCGGTGCATTCGCATTGCTGCTCTTTGGCACGAGATAACCCACGCTTTATCAGAACAAGCCATCGAAAGCCACAGTGATCCGTGAGAGTATATCACGGCAAGACTCGCCTTCCGTCACCAAGTGTGCTTCCGTTCCCCACAGAGGTATTAAGCATTAACGCGTAACGAGACAGGCGTCAAGTAAAAAGTTTGGGCCACACATGCTGTGCATACCATTGTAAATATGAAGGGATGATGATCGATCATTTGTCCCTATCTGTACATTTCTTTTTATTGTCGTGTGTTCAGCTTTGGCAATGGTCAAGTATGCGTGGAGTTGATGGTGGGTTCATGTCTATTCCAATCGTTCCCAAGCTGATCTTGTGGCGCTAACTAGCGACTGCAATCAAACTGAGAGTACAATCATAAGTCTGCATGATCATCGATGGACCCTTGCGCTCGTGAACTGGCTAGCTTGATTGAGCACAAATAATTCTCAGGCATATGCGCCTCATAAACAGATCCCGCTCGTAATGAGGGCAAAAGTGGATGACCTTCCCTGCAACGATCATATCAGATAAACATTGCATCTCTTGGCAAGGAAATCTGAAGCTTGAAGAAGCGCTGAAGCGTGGGTTCGGTTTCATGAAAACGCCTGTGAAGGATCTTGGCTCATCCCCCACAGTCTTTCTAAGTATGTAGTGTTACTTTAGCGACCTGTTCCCCAAACACGTCGCGACAGGTCGTGTCCGGCGCCTCAGTAACAAAGTTTCATTCGCATCTTCCGGTAATATCGTGTGTATGCATACCCTATGAACTGCAACATGAGCACCAAATGAACAGGAAGTCAAACCGTAACTATCTACTCCAATCTGACGAGCACGAGCCAGTTAAGGAGATATGTGTAGGAATACAACAAGTTTCAATACAGGGGCTGATGGGTTGTCTGTGGTCTACGATCTTTACTCTCCTCAGTACAGAAGGGTCGACGAGATAAATTACCTGCAGATATAAAGGGATCCCGAAAGGGAAGCTTGGGGAAGATTTCGACATGGCTGAAGCAAATGAGTACATATCAAGTATGTATGTCTGATCGAGAAAGGGCAGCAGCGACAGGGTCAGGGTTCTGAGGTCCGCGAATTTCCCATGCTATGGTGGGGTGCAAATAGCACGCAAGCACAAGGCAGTGTCACCATGTCGGTTACTTGTGGAGATAGATACTCAGGAACCTAGGCGAAAACGAAACGAAGTGAACTTCATGTAATTCCTCGCCTGACAATTTACAATTGCTTGGCAAATCCAGCGTGTACAAGGACTTACTAGAGATGGGAACGCGGTGGTGAACGTGTGCGCAGAGTCCCAAATGGATCGTATACAAGCTGCCAGGCAACAGTGATTTACTTTGGGCGACTAGGAGGCCTTCCTGTCCCTCGGAGCAGTTGAGAGCACTTGGGAGGACCTAAAATGGCCAGCTCTGGTCAAAATCCTTGAATAGCCTGATCCATATTGACCGGAGTACAAAAGAGTTGACCGAAAGAAGCATCTACCCCGCAAACACTTGTTTGACGTGAGAATAAGAACGAAGACAACTGCACCCAGCCTCACCTAGACCAAGCTCCGTTATCAATCGCAATTGGGCATCCGGCGTCACACAGCCTGACCAGAGACGGAAGCTTAATGTCGACTTCCTGGTCCCGGTCTGTGATTGGAGGACTTGGATGCGTGCCGTTAAGATGAATTATCGGGCAGACAGCAAAGCAAAGTAAATGACAGCACACTTGTGCACTGAACATTGAGGGGTGCTATTCTTGCTGAAGAAACATCGATTTCCCTGTATCTGTTTGGTATCTGTGTTTGAATCCATAGAATTAAACTGACATTGTTTTGTTTCTGCGCAGAAGTTTCTCTTCCGGGGTGAGATATTAGAAAGGTATTTCAAAGGTGTTACGGACCTGGTAGCCAATGAACAAGAAGTTATTTCTGGAGATATGACATAGTTGCGGTTATGATGTTGAGTGTTAAGAATTAAAGAAATGGGGCTTGCGAGTCGAAAGCAAACTGGACTTGAAATTTTGAAAGATAGTAATGAATTCCGTTCGGCGATGATTCGTCCACAAGAGGAAACAACTAAGACTAGGGTTAGGGTGATTACCTAAGCGAAAAGTTGGTTGCCTCGCCGTTGCTGTAAACGTTGTTCAAGCCAAGCTGTTCATTGAGCCCAAACAGTGAGCCTGTACCTTTGAAATGCCCATCAAACATCTGGAAAGTAAGCGAAACCATCAGAAGGGCGGAAAGTAAATGATTTATTGACCCTGCATTTTTCATAAAATCATTCAGACTACCTTGCTGAGCGGAAGTACATTCAAACACTCCCTCTGTCTGTTTTATCAGACTCTCGCCTTGGAATCGATGCATCCTATTATCTCAAGCTATTGACGGACAACCCACCATCTCGAGAACCTCTACTCGCCGCAACAGGTGGACTCCCGTTAGCGCTAACACAGCGCATTGAGTCTGATCTCCGCACACTCGAAAAATTGCGCATAAAACCTGTATTTGTATTCCCAGGTCTACTTCCCAGCAAGCGCTGGAAGCAGTTTCAACAACAGACAGAGAACAATGACGCGTGCAGGGATCGACGAGATGCTTGGGCCAAGTACGAGGGTGGCCATGAGGACGCGGCAATTAAACTTTTCGAGGGCAAGAGCGGACTCGCCCAATGGGATTTGTGGAGAATGGTACTACGAATTTTCAGGCATCGGAACGTCGAGTTTCTGGTCGCACCATATGTTGCTTGGGCACAAGTAAGTTATGCCGCATATCAAGCGAGACATATACTCAATGTGCACGGCAGCTGATATACCTGCAACGCCATCCTAAATCTTATACCCATGCAATATTTGGGCCTACTGATGCGCTTCTGTACCCAGGTGTCGATAAACTCATAACTTCGCTTGACCTCACCTCTGCCACCCCATCCTTCTCATTCGCATCTAAGCGAACCATTCTGAACGATCTAGCGATCACGGAGGACCAATTTCTCGACATTGGGATTCTGGTCGGTTTCGAACACTCTCCTCCCTTCCCCCCAACTATGCATGAACAAGCTTTGAAAGCCACAGTCGATATGGTCAAATATTACAAGTCTGGCCATGCCGCCGTTTCTGCGTTTTCCGAGCACCCAGGGGTTAAGTCTATGCAATACGCCGACCAATATGCACGGACTCGGTCCATGATCAAATATTCTCTGATATTTTCGTCTGAAGGCAGTGTAACGCCGCTTCCCCTCGCCATCACCAGTCCTCCTGCCCAAGGTCACCCGAATCATCATCCACACCACCCAACCGCAGCAGATATACCGTCAGACCTGCACGAAATATTCACGCATCGTCTTCCGGACGAGATCTATTTCTATCTCTCCCGCGGGCTTCTTAGTCCTCAAGCGCTTGTGTGGCTTACAAGCGGGCAGATCACAGAACCACCTCCGTTAGATAACGGTGAAACAACCGAATACAAGCGCTTTGTAAAGGAAGTCATTACCGATGGCCAAACTGGACCCCGTGCAACAGCGCTTGCGCTGATTAGCAGCGTGTCTCATACTTTTTGGAATAACAGAAAAGTAACCGGACACTTTTGGTTTGACAATCCCGCTCCCCACGGCCAAAAGCCAATTCAGCACAGCTCTCCGCAGACAGTACAGCTCGCGGAAAGGGTGGCGGGCTGGAATGTTAGCTATGCGATTGTGGAGGAGGAGCTTAGGAGACAGAACGTGAGTTTGTTCCTGAATATCAGTGTGGGGACTATTTTGCTCACGGTCTAGCCCCTTCTAGTCCTCCACCATCGACTTTGCTCTTTGTCTAGGAGCTACAGCCTCAGAAAAGCTTGCGACACGTACGAAGGGGAAGAACGGCCTCTCAAACGGTCACCTGGATAAGAAGGACGAGGTGGTCGCCAATGTGATATGGCGGTTCCTGGAGCTCAGAGGGTAGGCAACAAGCCTTCATCATACCACTTGAGTACTGACCCACACGATCCCTAGGTTCCTGTTGAACTCCCACACGCATTCAGCATTGGCACGAGCCATGTATACAGCAATCAAGCATGCTCGATTAAATGACAAGTTTCAGGACCCCCTCTATTTGTTCCTTGAGCTTGTGAGGGCTGGTGTGATGCACGGTCACCTATGGTCAGGCCGGGCTTTCAGTGGTGGGCCGAGTTTCGGTACCGGTAGGCCATTATTTTCTCACGTAAGTATCTGTCTATTGATGGCTTGATCACTCTCATCTATAGATGATGAGAAATCATGCATGCTCTTGGTCATGAGAGTCCTTAGCATTGTGCCTCTCAACTTCAAGGTGAGTTTACTGCATGCGGTGGCATCACAATTAGATCTTGGGTCATTTACTCCTGTCTTGCCAGTCTCAACCATGGTCCGCCCCGCTGTCACGTGAATTACTGGTTTTCAACTCATTCGTGCGCTCATTGACACGAGCGCTTCGTACACTGCTTGAGGTCACTACCCTTAATATGCTTCTCCGCTCTGACGCTCGTCGCGCTCGGGACGATCTTTTGGATATCACCATTTCACTTCCATTCCAGTCGGAGGTGAATACTGGTTTCGGCGTTCTAGCAAAAGTATACCTCGATGCGCTCACACACCTCAATAATCAAACGAGAGTACGTGATCCTAATGCAGAGGGTGTCAAGGAAGCAAAGGCTATGGCACTCGAAATTTGTGAGGATACATTCCCGGGGGTGAAGATGCCTAAACTGGAAGTAGAACGAGGATTCCGATTCTGGGACATCGTGAGCGCCTTGTTCTTTGAAAAATGTAACCGCGTGCCTCTTTGCTGACATGTGTTACAGGCTCTTACCGCCATGAGGCAACTTCACTCTGAGGGTGCAGTTCTTCGTGAACTGATAGACCAGTTCGAGGCTGCAGAGGCATGGCTGGCACCAATGCGGCCTTGAAAGGCGAGAGCCGCAAATGGTGTTTGCGGGGTGTACGCCCGTTGTGCCTGGGTGTCACGAAATAAAAACTTTCACTCTTGCAGTTGTGCAGTTATAATCAATATCTGGACGTTGTCGCATTTTTGGTTGATCATGGCCAGTTGACTTGTTCAAGTTGTTCCTTTCACAAATTGCATGATTTATGACACCCAGACTTACATACTAATCGGACAAAAGTAGGCGGAAGATGGCGACGAACCAGTAGAGTCATCGACCATTGTGTGTGTTCGAAGGCATTCGGAATACGCAACGGAGAAAGAGACGATGGGAAAAGTGAACAAAGCAAGCAAAATGAAGAAAAGAGGCATGGGAAGGAGATGGGTCAAAAGAGGGAATAGTGCTACACGTGATGGAACATATTTTGAGATCCGCCAACTCCGATAATCGGATGCCGAAAGCGGACTGGGAAGATCTAGATCTGATCAGTGCCATAATTGATCAGGACATCTCGCTGTTTATCGCCCGATCTCCAGGTTCTTCTTCTCAGGGCTAACCGCAATTCTCTTCCTGCTTCGCCATTTTTTTCTGTCCAAGACGCTGCCACAACAAATTCACAAACGAGCATGCATGTCGCTCGCGTGGCCACAATCGCTACAAATTTAAAGTCCATACTTCCGTTTCCACTTCCTCACACTCCAGATCTCCCCCATGCTTGAACTCCACCAACCTATAATGCTCCATCCCTCAACATCTCCTTCATCCATTGGCGCATCTCCCCTTCATATGCTCGACGCTTTCAACCAGTCAAAGGTTAACTCTGGTCAGCTCTTCGTGCGCCAACCACACGCCATCATCCAGCTTGTTGAGGGTCCTCCACCTCCCCGCAGAATAATATCATCCGCCATCGAATCCAGCTCAGCTGGTTCATCTTGTTCATCATACCCTTCCACTTCCGACTCTTCAGAAGAAGACTGTTCGTCGTATTGCTCGTCATACGTGACTCCCGAGCGGTCATCCTCGCGCGATGAAGGTTATTCTCAGACCGATGATACCTTTGACATCCGCATGCACCGAATACAAACATGGCGAGACAGTGCCTGCAAGGCTCTAGCTGGTATGTTTGCCTCAACCATCCAGTGTAGTTCAATGACTTACCCCATATTTAGAATCTCATCCATCTCCGCTAAAGCGAAAGATGACACAGCACCAAACGGACGATGATACTGTAAGTCTGCATGTGTTTACCGCCATACACTCTGAGGCTCACATTTGCGCCAGATGTCCCACACTTCAAAAAGATCACGCTCGCGAGACGGCGCGAGCGCAGCCAGAATATCTGGCCACCCCTGTACGGCGTGCGACACTCCATTCCCATCACGCCAGAGCCTGCGACAACATGGTCGGATGCCTCAAGCCCCAGAGGCTTGCCGCATAGCAGTTGACTACAATTTCGAGTGATCGCCTCCCCTTTTTATTGCGCTTCCTTTTTATCATTCTTGCATCTTTCTTCGACTCATCTTGCGCATACACTCTTACGACGATCACGACCAAACCACCCGCATCGTTGTACGATAACTCACACTTATTTGCATTAACTTCGCCCTTCAGTACTACCGTACATACATATTCCCATACTGTGTACCACCATCCGACGAAGTTGAGTTGGCTGTATGTACATTATCTCGTTACTAGTAAATGTTAATTATACCATATTAATCGATTACTTCTTTGTCTCCCGATTTTCCCTAAGGGTCGCCTAAACTCCTACGAATGTCTTAACTGTGAAGGCTTGGCCTTGTCAAACATACACTTTCCCGTGAAACTCGCATCTGACATGCTGCCAAAGTCACAGAACTGAAGACGTTCTGCGGAAGTCGCACATTCCACAAGCGCGAACCACACAACCACTCTAAGCATCCGCGCCCAGCAGGCACAGCTACTGCCACACGTGCAATCATATGGGTATGCCATGGGAATGGTAGTAAAACTCTACCGACTACCTTGTTGTAGCATGTCCTTTCATCCGGCATTTTTCCCGCAGCACCGAAACCATTACTGTGGCACTTCGGTCTACTCCCACGTCGAGTACGGAGCTTTGCAGGGGCTGACCTGTTTATCGTGTATTTTACCTTCCCTCCTGATCATCCCGGTGATCATTCTTAATAAATCTTTCGCCTTGGCTGAAGCTCAAACACGGGACCGATGTCGTGGCAGTGAAACCATCTCCAGTGATGCATCACCTCTGAGATAACAGTAACTGCACATTTGCGTGGACAATCCTTCAATCAACGTTACCCCGCAGTGCCAGGTGCATCCGGTAATAAGCCGCCCGAAACCGGAACTCAACGACACATGGATGCACTCTCGAAATTCGAGGAAGGCCCCTGCCGTACATATCGTATACATGTTGATGGCAACTGCACACAACTGTGGAACTGACTTCGTTCGCATGCCTTCGTAGATGCGGGCTAGGCGGCCTAGGCCTAGTGGCATATTTACAAGTTTACAAGTATAACAAGACCGTTTACAGGGATCTCCGCACCTGTGGCGAACCACCCACGGGGATCAAGGAAATCAACAGAGTTTTCTTATCTTGTATGCCTTGCGGACATTGGTGGAGCAAAAATGTGTCCCGTTTTTACCCAGGCAGTCAAGCTATCATGAAGAGAAATTCTAGCTCCTTATTTTCATCGAACTTTCGGTCAGTCCTTGCTGACAGATGTTCGATGACGAGCCTGTAAATTATACTGGTTCTGCCTTCGGGCTGCCTCGCCGATTCTCAGAACAGGGCTCTCAGACTCCAGTACATAATTGTTGACAAAAGGTCCCCGTCTGCGGCTGAGCGAAATTCAAGGTTTGCTTTCTGTGTGGGAACGCACTGCTGTAGTGCACTGCTGCTGTGAGAAAGGTGGCCCACTAGACCATCACGACTACTTATCAACGCTCCACAGCAGGGTTGCTGTGACGCCAAAAGGCCGTCATTATAGTCGTGACTCGTGAGTCCTTGCTCACACTTCGCAGAACATTCCAACGGTTAGCTAGCGCCTGGCGCATCATACATGACGCTCTTCCCATAGCAAGGAACCAACGACGATCAAGTCCGGCATATAACTTATTGGCCATGAGCAACCATGTCGACTTGCAATGCCAGCTATGGGAACAGCGGTGAAAGTGATTGACTCTATTCCGGTTTCTTCAAGGCCCGGAGCGACCAGCGTTAACTTTGAATCATCGTGACCTGCGAACGTCAGGCAGTGCCGCATCCCTATCAAGTTCGCAGCAGGTATGCAGTATCTTATATTTAGAACACATATAAACATAATCTGTCGTCGCCTTGCTTCTATATGATGGCAAAAATTCTCGAGAAAGAACCACGGATTCAACAAGATCTGTATTGAAAATTGCTTTCCACCGCCAGTGGCGCTTCTTTGTTGTTCTTACCTCGGTTCAGTTGGCACAAGAGGGGAAATCTGCTGGACTTCTGCTATTTATTGACAAAACGGTTCTCCTTTGTCATTGGTATGAACGTGAGTGCACCGAATAAATTCATGTTTCAACCAACATCGTTCGGTCCGAACATCAGAAAAAAAAGCTACAAGTTCAGGTGAGAGAGTTGTATGTTGGGGTTCTCTATAATTTCTTTCTTAGAAACGCTAATTTTGCTACAGAGAACAAAGCTGAAGCCTTCCGTGGAGGCGGTCCGAGGTCATCGTGGGCCTGGCCGTGGCATCATCATATGGATCCCGTTCCGCTCCATCACAGACATTGAGTGCACAAAGCCTCGGAACTGTTACAAGAGCGATCGTGAGTAAGGGAGGGCAGCGCTCGCTGTGTGAATGGGTAACACAGCTTGATGGCCATCTATCGATAGAGGTTGATAAAACCGTGTGCACGATAGTAGCAAGAATAGTGGCACATCGTGGCCACAGAGCGTGGTAGTAATCCCTCCTCATGCCTTACGCACATGTTTGAATTCCTCAAGTTCGCCCCGCCACACGGGAAACCGCGCTCTGGTCTATGTCTGTGTGTGAGGCGGACTGTCTTCCCAACCATCACACCGGAGGTATGGTCATTTTCGCGCGGACTTCATCCTCAGCTGGCTTTCGGATGTTTTGTCGGGTCTTGGTTTGATATCACAGTCCGAGTGAAAACACCAACTCGATGATTTGTTTGTTTCAACTGCCACCCCCGTGAAAGGTCCGAATAGCTGTACAAGCTTTCCCCTGACACGGAATGGTAGTAGGCCGCGGACGCACTTGCCGCTATGGCTTTTTTCGGGGTTTCTTCTTGTTGTAGCCCACGATGCAGTCGGTACCGCAGCACGCCTCGATCCCTGGACTATGACCTTGAGACTATACTTGTCCTAGTGATATGCCATCTACGATACTAAAAGCCCACACCCAAGTAAGGCACCTGACTCCAAAATGGAAGAGAGAGCACCGTATTCTAGCCCTATAAATCACTCCTCCTTCGATGGTACTCACGTCCCTCCTCAGCCTGGGAGAGATCTTGTGCTATTTGTGATAGCGGTGAGAGTGGGTGAGTGCGGACACCCTTGTTCGGAATGGTCATTCTTGTACTTATTGATCGGGGGCTCCGTGATTGATTGATCAGTGACGCTATTTTGACTGAGCACTGTCTATCACCTATTATAGGAACAAGTCTGAACGAACATCCTCGGCTGGCCACCAGCAATAGATTCTCGATCGGGGTATATCTCAAGAGTGTTATTCGCTGCAGTCGATGGCTATAAGTAACCTCGTTGGACGGCAGTGGACGGCTTGCCGTAGGCATGCCTTTTCATCTAGCCTTTAGCATAGTGGCACAGCTCGTGCTTCTCTTATTCGAGTCGAATGCTCGATGGGTTTGTGTCTTCACACGCCTGAACAGTGGTAAATCGATTTCAAGTTTGAATTGAAAGAGGAGGTGCGTTTGATCATATCTCTAATCCAAAGCTTCAGCCTTGCTTGCCTTAGGGCTTTTTCGAGATCTCGATCAATCAGTGGCACTTGACGCCGGTGGTCAATCAATATGGGAAGGTTCGACTTATCCGCACAATGGGGATTGCGTGCGATTAGAAGGCAACAAGCACGTTTGCTCATCACTCGTCCGCGTCACCTCAATGGAATGGAAGTAAAGGTTTCCGTACTTGCGATACAGCTGGGGCGGTAGCTGCTGTAAAGCTGGACTTGGTATTTCTCAGGCAAAATGGTCACTTCTGCAGATCCCGATCAGAAGCCAAGCAATTTTGGTTATTTTCAAGTCGAGAAACTCGTCAAGCAGTTTTGCACCCACGGTATGTCTTATCGTCATCATCTATGAAAGACATGCGGAAATTACAGTGTCCTTCTGGCTTGTTCAGGATGAAGGCCATTACATTTCACCGATGTCACAGCGGCCGGAAGGTGGCTCGTTGCTCAGTGCTCAAAATAAACTTCTACCCCACTGTCGAACGCCTAGTCTGGCAGCGAAGCTCGAGCAGAGGCGCAGAAGTAACAAATCAACATGGTCCAATTCGCCTTTACAGAGTCTTCTGAAAACGAAGGTGATCAGCTTTCCAGAAATCGCTTTTCAAGTTGATTCTAGATCGATAAGAGGAATTGCTGTTCGTGTCAGCGTCGTCGATCACGGTGCTTAGTTTTCCCATGTCCTATAATGCGTGGTCCACCATATCAACCATCCGTGGAGTCAGGCGATATGCATCGATGCCTTTGGTGCATGCCGATGGAGAGCCATTCTCCTGGCAGAAAGCGTCTACGAATCATTTTTCTTCGAAACCCAAGCGTGAAAGAATCACAGTGCAAATTTGACCATTACGGTGGTCCTATCCACACCAGTAGTTTCAATACAATCCTACATGCGGACCGTGCAGGGACCATGTCCGCTTTACTTACCTTGATTACAGATTTTTGTATGGCCTGTAGGCGGCCATCATTCCCGTCATGTGCTCACCACAGCCAGCCTTTACGAATACAACAGGAATAAAGCAACAAAAATTCTGCTCTAAATCGTTTCCATGAGGATAGAACTACACATTTTTGATGCTTGCGTGCAACTGGTCCATACACATGTTCCAACGTTTACTTACATTTTAGGTGTCACTGGTGCTCTCAATCCATCGTCTACTAATATTGGCCTAACCGACCTGCTTATGCGTGTTTCTATTTTCGGAAGCTGGTTATGGCTTGGGGCTCCACTCAATAATCACCATTTGTTTCAACCTCCCAAGAAGACCACGACGACGAATCAAACATGATGTCAGGTTTCAAAAACCATCGGCACTCACGGTCGTCCGACGGTTCAGTCCTGCCCATAAAATCTTCTGATGTCAACCCCGTATCCCGCCTGACACTCACAAAACGGTGCACGCGGCTGTTATTAGCGCTAGCGGGATTATTCTGGATTACATTTTTCTTTTATTGGAGTGGTGCGGACCAGCTAGTGCCAGACGATATCTTCACCGATCGTTCTCTACCACCGTTATACGAAGCTTATAATGACTATGAACGACATCTACCGCAACATAACCTCTCTTTACCGTTCCCAGAAGGACGAGATGCAAAGTTTTTCTGGGCTGCGAACCATGTTACTGGTACGTTTGGCTACAGATCATATCAGAATTACGACCTCATTTTAAGCAGGTTCGGGATGGGGGAATGCGATGCAGGAGCTGCTAGTAAACGCCATGCTTGCCCATGCAACCAAACGAGCGTCAGTAATGCGGTTTTCAGTCTTGCGCCGTCTAACAACACTATAGCTTTGTGTTTGACAATTTTACATGGGACCAAGACGGCCCTGACTACTCGGAGTTTAATGGCAAGAAGATACCGTCACGCATACCGCTCTCCGCGATAATAGGCGGTATGTGGTTCAGTGACACATGCATAACCGAGCTTGACATCACAAAGGACCAATAATTGGATCTTCTCTGGAGGCGGGAGATGATGCGCCGCGTTCAGTCTCGCGAGAATATTTCAAAAAAGTCTGTCCGAACCCGACCATCATAGATAGCGCGGTCATCAACGAGAATCTCAGACTTGATGATAAAGTGCCGGCTTTAACAATCTACGAGAAGTGGGTCGAAAAGCTGAACTCAATGGATGATCAATGTGTAGAAATCAAACGAGGAACATACCAGCTGTTTGAGATATGGTATGTCCGCGTTAATCAAACCATGACATCCCCATGTACTCAAAGCTTTTAGGGTATTCGGCTCAAGACGAATACTCTCCCTTTGGCCTCTTCTCTCAAAGTCACCAGTTCTCACGAAATTCTCTTGGTCGCCACTCATTCTCAATACGTTCGCAGAAAATGGCCACCTTTTTACATCCGGTCCAGTTCGGAATCGCTTTCTGCCCCCACTTTTCAAGTCATCAGTGCAAGCCAACGGCTCCCTCAGCCTGCACAATGTAGAGCCGCTCCTCACGCCATTGCAAGCGGATCCGATTCCCGGGCTCTTAGTGCTTCACATACGGCGTGGTGACTTCGCCGGACATTGCACCCACTTAGCTAACTGGTCGGCGGACTGGAATGGGTTCAACGCATTCCCCGAGCTGGTCGATAAATTTGATAGGCCGACTGATGGTGGGTGGGGCGAAACGAGCGAGAAGAATATGGACATGTACCTTCGGCGCTGTTTCCCCACTATCGACCAGATAGTAGAAAGAGTTGCCGAGGTGTTTGAAGACCAGAGACGGGTCTATAGCGATGACAAAGAGCTGAAGAAGATATACATCATGACGAACGGGGATAAGAAGTGGCTGGCAGAGCTTGGTACGGCTCTGATGCGCATCAAGAAATGGGACTCTGTGGCGAGCAGTCGGGATCTCCAGTTGAGCTGGGAAGCAAAACCCGTTGCACAAGCCGTTGACATGCTGATCGGACAAAGAGCGCAAGTATTCATTGGCAATGGGGTCAGTGTCTCCCCCTTATACCAGGTTTTTTGGGTTGACTAATTTTGTTTCTACTACTGCTTTTTAGTTTTCAAGTCTCACGTCCAACATTGCCATGTTTCGCATGCTCAAAGAGCTTCCGCCAACCGAGACGCGATTCTGGTGATCATCTTCGTTCTCAGCCATTTAACTTAAATATACCACGTAATCTATACCCTTCCTTTGCGGTGCCAAGTCCCCACCAGGAATTTCATGCCTCTGCTGCTTTTGAGATGAACTTCGCCAACATACATCGTTCATCCTGAGCTCGCAGTGTTCACATATCATCGCCCTCGTTATCCACCTGTCGGTTACCGATATACTGGCGACTCACACTGGTTTACTTCTTTTTCATCTGGTTATACACAGGACCATAACCTATCATAACCCCTGCACATCAATACACGTTAAAAATCCGATTATCCTTGAATAATATTTCTAGACTTCGCCATATAGACCATGGTTGTACTTTGTAAGAAAATGGAACAGATAAACTTTTAATACTGACATTACGCGTTTCTTTCCCCCCTGTCCTTCAACTATTGCTACTCTCTCACTTTCCCATGTCTTCGCTATTTTCAGGCCAACTAGCTCAATCAATTTTTTCACAGGCCCGACATCCCCAGTTGCTTGAGAAAATGCACCATAGCGATATAAAGCACTCGATATCTGATACACTCACGCACCTTACAGCCCACTCTTTCTACTCCTGATGGCCGCACGCATTCCTCTGATATATGTGAGTACACTGAAGGTCTTATAACCGTGCTAATCTACACCCGACCTCGTAAGGGCGCAGCATCATTCGGCGCGCGTGGCACTCTCGCAACGCGCATCCACGACCTCCCAGAGTGCCAGAAATCCGTGGACTACTTTGTGGGCAAGGGGTACAATGTCTTCGACACGTCGCGGATCTACGGAGATGGCACGTCGGAGGAGGTAAGGGTTCTTTTTTGAGAACATCGAGATTTGTGCTAAATAAACGTGGTTGATTTTATTTCGCAGTATCTCGCCCAGCTCGATTTGAAAGGTGCCATAGTGGACAGCAAGTAAGCTGAGATCGTCCATACGTACGTGCGTGGGGATGGTTTTGTTCATGATGTGTCAGATCCTGGCCCTCAGCGCCGGGTGATCATTCACCCGAGAAGCTTAGAGCTTCGGTGGAAAAGTCTATTCAAGCTCTCGCACCATATAAAATCCGTGTCTTGTTCCTGCATGTTCCCGACCGGAGCGTTTCTTATGAGGAGACGCTTCGTGGAGTAAATGAATTATATAAGGAAGGACTTTTGTAAGGCGTTTTTATTATCGCTGAGGTTGTTGTTGATTCATGGTCACACAGCGAAGAGTTTGGCCTGAGCAACTATCCCGCCTGGGAGGTCAGTTGATATTATGACCTATAGCACGCTCATTATTACCAGTGTCTCATTCATCCATGGGATACAGGTTGCCGAATTCGCAGGAATTTCCAAGGCCAATAACTGGGTCATGCCTACGGTGTACGAGGGCTTGTACAATGCTTTGGAACGAAATGCCGAAACCGAGTAAGTCACACTTGGACAGGATAGGACTTAATACAAAGCTGAGCGTTCACGCGGTAGGTTGTTCCCGTGCCTACGCAAGTACGGAATTCGATTTCATGGATTCAGTCCTCTTGCGTGCGTACTCGTCTCATGATCTAATTCATCATTCCAACGAGATTGTCATAACATCGTATAGGCGAGGACTCTTTGCAGGCACCGATATCACTTCTCCTAGTCCAGGCAGCCGGTGGGACCTGAAAACCTCCACAATGGCTGCCGGACTGCATGCGAAATACCAAGGCTTCTCAGCGATATTCCAGCAGTTAAGGGAGCTATTGGTCAGTCCCCTTCCAAACACCAAACCGACGCTTTGTCACAACATATTTATGAATGTATCGTCGTGAACGAATTACAGGCAAAGTACAACATCGCGGGATCTGCGGCTGCGCTACGATGGTTGCAGCACCATAGCGAGCTCACTCCCAGTGACGCGGTGATCATCGGAGCGAGTAGTCTTCAGCAGCTTCAAGCAAACGTGGAGGATAGGTCAGTCGGCGCGTGTCCCTCGTGCTTCGGTTCCTCTGTGCTTCTGGTATTGATGATACATATCCATTGTTTGCAGTGAGGCGGGACCATTACCTGAGGAAGTGGTCAAACTCCTTGAAGAAGCATGGATAGACTATAAAGGGCGTGCACCACCCTATTTTAGATAATGAATTGGAGTGCATCCAGTATCCACAGTGCTGCTACCATCTGGTCCTTGAAGTAATTGTACTTAGGACGGATAGTATAAGTAATTCCATTTCAGATGTCGACGTCGCGATTAGCGTGCCTTCCGGAAATCAGTCGTGGAGGAAATGGGTAGTTGTCTGGCTATTCCAATGAGACTTGCTGATTTCTAAACGGAACGGACTGAACCACCTGAGCTCTCACTGCTCAGAGCCATGACTTTCCAGAACAGGAAGTGTGACCAAGGATAATCCTCGGGTCACACGCTGTGATATCCCACGTGCTTCCGAGTCGTTTACTCAGTGGGACATTGACCCACACCTGCTCTTGAACTTGCGATCCATCTTCAGTATGTATACACGATTCAATGTTGACCATACCTCTCGGGCCTCAGTTCTCTTGATTTTCAAAACATTCAGTGTTTCAGAGGGCCAGTTTCGCTCACCTGCACCCCCACTGTTTCGATCTTATAGCACGGGTGGGCCAAAATCAGCACCATGATATCGGATTTCAAGTCGTGCATGGCATTTACCTTCACCATCCCTTTCAGTGGGTTCGAAACCATCAACATCGTAGCCTGATGCGAAAAGCATAACCAAGCGATAACACGTCCGGTCATTGATAAAGTCATCGCCATTTATCACCAGTGTAAAGCCCATATTCTATCGGACACCTTCCGGGCGAAAATAGGGACGATCTCGTGTTTACTCGATCCCAATACTCCATTATTTTGCCCAAACACGGATTCCAATTCGAATCCACTCAGCTCTGCATTCAGCCCAATTTCCTTTCGTTCCCATCTGCACTCTCCGGGACTGGTCCTCTCAAAACAAGGTGTTACCACGTTTGGGGCGACTGGGTATTGCTTTGGCGGTGTGGGGCTCTTATAATGCGTGCTTCTGAGATCGCAGAACTAACACTCGGGTTTTGGGACTGATTTACTCGAACAGGCCGCAACGTCTTTGATCTTGCCGTCGATAATATCATCGAAGTGGCCGTCGTCGCGCATCCCTAATTTCTGAAAGTTCCCGATGCTTTCCTTCTATTCATCTGATGCAGTGTCCATCATCCGCCCCTCTCCGTATCTTTTTGACTTCGACTTTGTCTTGCTCACATAAATAAAATCAAAAACTAGAAATACGCCGCCGCCTCAACTGCGCCCCTCCTTATCAACTCCTGCCTCATCGACCGCTTCCTCTCCCCGGAAGCGCAAGTGCTCGCGGACGAGATCCTTGGCGGGGGAAATTCGCCCCCGGGGTATGTGCGGGTACATTTCGAGGGGTGTACGAATGGGTTTGCGGTGCGCGGCGACTTGAGCGACCTGGTAGTCAAGGCAGAAAAGGAGGGCGCGTTAAGAACTCAACTGAATTTTTGGCGAAGTATTTGTACGAGTGACGCGTACGTTGAGTGAGGTATGTGTTCATTTATGCTTCGAGAAATGCCATCACTTACATGACTATCTAGGCTTTGTTTAAACACGCCAAATTAATCATGGATTATACGTTGCGATTTCGCGGCGTTTGGATGATCGCAGGGAATTCATTCTTCGGCAACTTCTTTTGCAAAGTTGACCCAATAAACCTACTCCCACGACGGTTGATTTCAACAGTGATCCACTCACCCGTCGTTGAAAATCTTCAGTAAAATTGCATATGCTTCTGTAGTCTCCATCGGAGTAGGTGCTTAGCCATGCCAATTTCTGGAGTTGACGTCAGGGAAAGGGGGAGAGAAGCTGAAAATTGAAGCTATTTTTGGGCCACGTTTCTCATGTGAGGGCAGTACTCATTGACGCTGCTGCTGGCACTTATAAACTCGCCTGCTTTGAAAAAAAAGCAAAAAAGATTCGATGATGTTTGACGTATAAGAATAACTTTGAAGAGTACATCATTGACATAGACACGAACGGCTCTGCAACTAAATCACTCCTCCATCCACTTATTCCAGATCAAAAAGCAACGCGATTACCTTCGTTCCGCACCACCAGTCCCCCATCCTCACTGCTTGCTTCTTTCGGATTATACCCCAATTTCTGAACGGTGTGCATATAACACTTGCGTGCATTGCGCTTGAATGTACGCGCAACAGCTACGTCTCGCTCGATCAGCGCTGCGTACATCCGCAGGTGGGACCGGATCGGCGCGGGGCTGAAATGTCCAAGGACACTTCTGGCGCGGTGGATAGCGCGACGAGGAGCGCGAATTGGTTTAGCTTTTGTGCGTTTGAGGGGTGCCTGTAATGGAAAGGGATGATTTGTTAGATCTTTATCACAATCGACCGATATCATTGACCTCGAACTCAGACTCTGAGCCTGGACTTGGAGGAGGATGAAATTTACCTGGTGAAGTAGGCTGGCTTGCTTAGATCTGACAAAAGTGAGTAGCTTGATTACCATGCACCTTCTCAGAATGGGAGATACTCGTCCCCGCGGAGCTTGGACTCTTACCACCATTTCTCATCTAAGCTTACTAGTTTTCTTTTATTAGATTAGTGCGGACCAGCTGGTTCCAGATGATATCATCACCGCCATTCTCTACCACCGTTACACGAAGCTTATAATGACTCTGAACGACATCTATCACAACATAACCTCTCTTTACCATTGCCAGGAGATGCAAAGTTACTGGTGCGTTTGACTTACAAGTCATATCAGAACTGCGAATTCATTTCAGACAGGTTCGGGATAGGGGGGAAACGAGTGTAAGTAACGCGGTTTTCAGTCGCTGTGCCTTCTAACAACACTATAGCTTTGTGTTTGGACTTTACATGGAATAAAGACGGCCCTGACTACTCGGAGTTTGATGGGAAGACACAATACGTCACAGCGATATAAAGCACTAGATATCTGGTCACGCACCTTACAGCCTACTGATTCTCCTCCTGATGGCAGCACGCATTCCTCTGATATACGTGAGTGCACTCCCTGAAGTACCTTAGCTGCGCTAATCTACATCCAAGGGCGCAGCATCCTTCGGCGCACGCGGCACTCACGCAGCGCGCATCCACGACCTCCCAGAGTGCCAGAAATGCGTAGACTACTTTGTGGGCAAGGGGTACAATGTCTTCGACACGTCGCGGATCTACGGAGATGGCACGTCGGAGGAGGTAAGGGTTCTTTTTTGAGAACATCGAGATCTGTGCTAAATAAACGTGGTTGATTTTATTTCGCAGTATCTCGCCCAGCTCGATTTGAAAGGTGCCATAGTGGACAGCAAGTAAGCTGAGATCGTCCATACGTACGTGCGTGGGGATGGTTTTGTTCATGATGTGTCAGATCCTGGCCCTCAGCGCTGGGTGATCATTCACCCGAGAAGCTTAGAGCTTCGGTGGAGAAGTCTATTCAAGCTCTCGCACCATATAAAATCCGTGTCTTGTTCCTGCATGTTCCCGACCGGAGCGTTTCTTATGAGGAGACGCTTCGTGGAGTAAATGAATTATATAAGGAAGGACTTTTGTAAGGCGTTTTATTATCGCTGAGGTTGTTGTTGATTCATGGTCACACAGCGAAGAGTTTGGCCTGAGCAACTATCCCGCCTGGGAGGTCAGTTGATATTTTGTCCTGTAGCGTGCTCATTATTACCAGTGTCTCATTCATCCGTCGGGGTACAGGTGGCCGAATTCGTAGGAATTTCCAAGGCTAATAACTGGGTAATGCCCACGGTGTACGAGGGTATATACAACGCTTTGGAACGAAACGCCGAAACTGAGTAAGGTCCACTCGAACGGATACTAGGACCTAATACAAAGCTGAGGGTTCACGCAATAGGTTGTTCCCGTGCCTGCGCAAGTACGGAATTCGATTCCATGGATTCAGTCCTCTATCGTGCGTAGTCGTCTCATAACCTAATTCATCATTCCAACGAGACTGTCGTAATTTCGTATAGGCGAGGACTCTTTGCAGGTATCGATATCACTTCTCCTAGTTCAGGCAGCCGGTGGGACCTGAAAACCTCCACAATGGCCGCCGGACTCCATGCGAGATACCAAGGCTTCTCGGCGGTATTCCAACAGCTAAGGGAGCTACTGGTCAGTTCCCTTCCAAATACCGCTGTTTTGTCATCGTATATTCACGAGTGTATCGTCGTGAAACGAAATACAGGCACAGTTCAACATCGCGGGGTCTGCGGTTGCGCTGCGGTGGTTGCAACACCATAGTCAGCTCACTCCCAATGACGCTGTGATCATCGGAGCGAGTAGTCTTCAGCAGCTCCAGGCAAACGTGGAGGATAGGTCAGTCAGCGCGTATCAATCGTGTTTTGGTTCTGTGCTTCTGGTGTTGATGGAATATATCCATTATTTGCAGTGAGGCGGGACCATTACCAGAAGAAGTGGTCAAACTCCTCGAAGAAGCATGGATTGACCACAAAGGGAGAGCACCGCCTTATTTTAGCTAGCGGATTGGAGTGTATCGAGACCCGTGATGTTGTTGTCATCTGGTGTTTTAGATATTTGCAGGATGGATATGATTTCATAGTTAACGACGCGTTTAAGAACTTGGTTGACTTTTTGGTCAATATTGTATGGTGGTGTGTATGTTGAGTGAGGTATCCGTTGGATGCTGTTTCCTTTGCAGACTTGGCTTGATAAACTCACTCTCGTGACAGTTAATTTCGGAAATAATACCAACATAGATTCGCAGCCCTGCAACTATACTACTCCTTCAGTCACTCAAATATCCGAATAAAGGTCCTCCACTTATTCCAGATCGAAAAGCAACACTTCAGCAACGCGATCACCTTCGTTCCGCACCACCAGTCCCCCATCCTCCTTGGTCACCAAATACGCACCATCCCCTTCCCCTAGCTCAGCCCACGCCGGGTCGCCCCCATCTACCCGCACCCGCGCACCATCACCGCCCGCTTTTTTCGGATTATACCCCGATTTCTGGATGACATGAAGATACCCTTTGCGCGCGTTGCCCTTGAATGTATGCGCAACAGTTGCGCCCGGTTCGATCAGCGCTGCGTACATCCGCAGCTGGGACCGGATCGGTGCAGGGCCGGAGTCTTCTCTGTTCAAGGACACTTCTGACGCAGTGGATGGCGCGACGAGGAGCGCGAATTGGTTCAGTTTTTGTGCGTCTGAAAACTTCCTGTGATGGAAAGGAATGATTGATTAGATTTTTGTTCACGGTTGGCTAGCACCATTAATTCGGACTGGGACTATGGTGCTTGGACTTGGAGGAAGACAAAATTCACCTGGTGAAGTAGGCTGGCTTGCCCTTGCCCTCGCCTGGACGAGGCACCGCCCAGATCTGACAAAAGTGGACTTCTTGATTCCCGTGCGCTTTCTCAGAATGGGAGATACCCGTCCCCGTGGACGTCATCTGCACCGCACCGCGCGGGAGCACCTCGGTGTTGCCCATGGAGTCGGCGCTGTAGTGAGATCGAGTGTCAACAACGACCAGTACTTAACATTGGAGGTGAGTGGGACGACGTACTGCTCGAGTTCTCCGCTGATGATGTAGGAGAAGATCTCGAATTCCCGATGGCTGTGCATGCCAAAGCCAGTGTGCGCTCTAACGCGGTCTTCGTTGATCACGCGGAGGGGACCGAAGTTCTGGTGGTTTATATCACCATAACTATGGCAATTAGTATCATGTATCAATATCAATTGCAAGCAGAGAGTTGAAGGACGTGCGTACTCTGCGAACGAGAAGGTATGGAAAGTTTTGAGCCAGCCGTGATCTGCATGGCCGCGTTCTTCGCTCCTGCGAGGGATAATTTTGACACCGGGCATCTTCAGGTTAAGAAACAAGCGTGATTCAGAGTATTTTGCAGTTAGCGACGTCTGATTGATCAACTGCAAGTTTTTGTAGTTGCGCAGAGGAAGGCGTGCAGAGAGGTTGTGATTAGCGTGGTGTAACAACTTCACTCTGTGTCGGTGAAAAGGTTACAGTGGGGGATATCGATGATGGAAGAGAAAGAAGGCGTTTTTCATGCTGGCTTTATAGGGGGGATGAGGACTTGATCTCGTGACGTGTTATAAAGAATCAAACAGGGGATTTCCTTTTCGGTAGCTTGCCCGTACACGCGCTACCACGCTGCCCCACGCGTGAAGGCAGCATATAGTATCTCATTCAGTTGGGCTGTACATGAATCATCTGGATTTGATATAGCGGTCGTTATGTTCTGTCATCAGAATCACCTACGCATTAATCAGGTTGGTATTGGCCATCTTCGCGCAAGTCTTTGATCCGATGTGCATATCATATTTGACTGACCAACATAGGTTGAATGAGCCTCAGAGTCTCAGAGGGCAAGTGAGCAACCACGCCCATTCTTTGAGACCCGCTTGACTAAGAGAGATAAAAGGATGTGCGGATAAATCAGATGTCTCACTTCACTGCCTATTTAGTTATGCAGGATGTACATACATCTGATCTTCAGGCTAATTTACTTATTGGAGTCGCGAATTAGTTTAGGTGAAATTAAGTATGATAGGGCGAGCCAGCGCATCAACCTGAGAAAAAGCGAGAGTGAACACGCAGGCATGAGGCGCGGAAATAAATAAACATGGTCGTACAGCGTAAAGCATCATCATTCGGCGTGCTCCATCATGGCGCACCGAAACTTCGAACAACATCCAAACACAACACCTAACACCCGAACGCGAACCTACAGGATCGGCGGTGCCTTACTAATCCTCGGTTCATACGTCTCCATCTCCACCACGATCTCGCCCCCTGCCGCGAAGCGCCAGTTGACGCGGCTGAGCTCGGCGGGGTTGAGCAGGCAGCGGACATTTGTCCCGAGCTTGCCGGCGAGGGACTCGATACTGAACATGAGGCGCGAGACGGCGATGGAGTTTATTACAAGGGTGAGGCTGGGTGTTGGGGTGGGGACGAGTTGGGAGAGGAAAGGGGTGAGAAAGCAAAGGATAGTCAATACCATGCAAGGCGGCGCGAGGATATCACGGTACATGACGAACGGCGAAAGCACTCACTCGGAATATGTCGCAGGGAGATTGATCTGCTCGAGAAACGTCCAAGGTATGAGATCAACGATGTGGTACACACAAACGAGAAAAGGACGCCAAAGCTAAAAAATACATACCGCAGGATCTCCCGTCAGCCGCGCCCCAATGGCGGAATAACACACCGTTACTTGATTTCATAGAATTCAGGAAAAGGGGCAGGTGAAAGTGCGAGTAAGTCGAGTCAGGCCCAGCCCAGGCGGTGAAATGGCAGAGTGTACGTACCCATCGCGATAAAATATATCGAGCCGCCACTGTGAAGCAAACAGTTCGTCAGTAACGTTTAAATCAAAAAGACGCCGCCAAAAACAATACAAGAGACAAGAGAGGAAACATGAAAACAGAAAGCAAACAAACAAACACAAAAAAGAACAAACATACTCCCTCAAAAGCCTCAGCATCAACGGCCGCCTTGTCCAGCGCCCATCCTCGAGCGCAGTGGCTACCGTAAACAAATACAACACCGTATGTACTACGATGCTCGGCACGAACACCTTCCAAATATCCGACGGGGGTGGGGCGGTGCACCCCACCATAATCGCCTCCAGGCCCTCGATGGACGACGGGGGAACGTAGGGCGGGAGAAAGGAGGAGAGGGCTTGGGAGTGGAGGTTGTCAAAGGAGAGCGCGAGGGTGATGAGGGAGGCGAGGGCGCAGCCGATGAAGGTGCACGTTGCGATGAACCGTGCGGGGACGCTGTTAGAGAACATGTGCCAGACGCGCAGGAGGAGAATGGCTATAGAGGTGTGGAACGGAGACGCCAGGGGCGGGAATGAGAACGGAGGAAGCATGACAAAGAGGACGATAGGGTAAGGTAGGAAGGAGGTGGGGAAGGAAGAGTAAATACTCGCGCTGGACTGCCAGAGGGCGAAGAAAATAGGGAAACGATGAACCGACCTTGATTAACGCACAGAGCTAATAGCGATATTGTGAACGTTGCGCGCATGGCATGGTCGCAGCTTCATATTCGTTGTAGAAGATAAACCATGAATAATGGCGTATATGCATACATTTAAGTGAACAGACTCACAACTGAATTCGCCATAAACAGAACCACGGTGGTACATAGCGCGTTGATGCATACGCATATATTCAGTGATGATAAAAGCATACAATCACGAATCCCGAATCACGTATAGTGAGTTGAATGGAAGTGAAGCCGGAGGAGGATATACGGACCGCGAGTGATACGCCGACACCAAAGAATTCTACATGGTACATAGTGCATGAATGAGGGTATGCACGAATGAATGCGAGACTCGCAGCCGGGACTTACCGACTGTGATTGGTCTTCAGCACCAATATCAGTCAGCGCCAACACCAACGCCCACACCATCAATGCTCCCATTAACGGCAAGGCGTGAGAAGAGGAGACCTACATCATGGCTGCGAATGGTAGGTACCGATTCTGTTGGATACCGCCACATCACCAGCGCCACGATCACGATCGCCGCCCACATCATCATCGCCGACACACACCGGTAAGCGGAGCCATCGGTAACCAATAACCAGCGAGTAGTAAAAGGTAAACCACTGATCAGTCCGTGCCCAACAGACAAGTGACGCGGCGTACGTACCAGGAAGAAAAGAACGCGTGATAGCGTCCACCGGCCAGACCAGAAAAAATCAATCTGGCATTCCATTTTAGTTTATTAGTATGTTTTGAGTTGAGCGGGGTACAGTGAAATGGGGAGCGGAATCGAAATAAGGATTCTTAGCAAAATCAGCATTTTCAAAATTCGAAATCCCAGTCAACCTGGTCCGTCCAGCAGACGGCTCATGTATCACCCAACGGCCAGAAGCCCATGTAGCGACGAAAGTATGTTATGAAGCCTTGAGTTGAAAACAGGTACCACATAACATATACCAAACTTCCACCTTCCAAACCCAACGCGGAACCGCACTCACCTCCTCCCTTAGCGTCGACACATACTCGTACACCAACAGCACTAGACTGGCAATCTCGAGATAGTGAGAGTTCTTGACGGCGAGTAAGGTTGGCTCGAGGGCCGCGAGGAGCGAGGCGGCGGCGGCGGCGGCGGCGGACGGGTCAAGAGTGGTCATTGAACGGAGTATGACACAATTTCAGACTTGGAGGATGTTTTGGGATATGTTCTGGGGTATATTTAGAAATATATCTCGTATCGAGGATTGCGGGATACGGTGGATGGAAGGGACTGAAGGAATAGATATTCAATGGGATGGGGGGGAATGATGGGGGTGGGGAAGGAGGCCTGCCTCGAAATCCTGCGATGGAGTGTGACCGTTCCGGTAAAACCTATAGCTAAGCCAGAAGCCAGGTATATATCACCTTCCCGCGTCTGATCAAAAACCCCTGGCGTTTGGGATTGACGTTTCCTTTAAATAGCACAGTTTAGCGATCCTGGATTCTGTTTCAGTGATGCATTGATGGCCTGTGTGATGGTTGGGTGTGATACAACAAGGGGCAGTGCCGCCATCAACCGCAAATACACACTGACACAGACCTTTTTTCTTTCGTGGTTTTGTAGTCAAGGTTGCGGTACCATAACATATAGCCGTGTGCTGTACGGCGTTACGGGGAGCAGTCGAAATTCAAGCGGCGTGCAAGTCAAGCAAATTACCGCTGTTTTCCCAGTGACACGTGATTTTGGTGAATACTGGACGTCGGACGTCAGTCGAAACTTTAACTTCGTTTCAACTTCGAACAACTCTGCTTTTCGGTCACAACAAACCCGGTGTCGATTTTTAACCATCATTCAAATCCATCACGGAGGATGAACTTACCGCTGATCATCCAAGGCACTCAATAGGCTCGGCGGTTACTTTCTCAGTGCTTGTAAATCATCCTGGCATTCAATTTAAACGTTCAAAGGCGCTTCTTCTCTCTTTAAATACCACATTCTGTCTTCTCACACTACGAAGTCATCAATGGATTGCCTCATCCGCGATGCCACTAGAGCGGTGTTCATATAATAATACACGCATCATTATCTTCCACACCATCATCGACCTCAATAATATCTTAGAATAAGTCCGCAGCCGATCTATGCATGTTCTTTGTTTTTCTGCATTCACTCTACCGCTCAAGTCTCCTCGCACGTATCCGATCGATCTGTTCGCCGTCCACCCTTCGCATTTATTCCAGCGTCTCGGATGGTCAACTTTGTGATCGATGTGGGAATCACGAAGGTCACTTATTGGTGGGCCTTGGCAAGGAAGTATAAGGTATGGTCACGTATCCTGATTATGGAGCACCTGTGGTGTGATAAGGTGACGAACGGCCTGTAAAAGAGTCTGCCTGTTCATCGCCATCGCCATCACCTCATCGCTGAAGATACTCGCATCGTTGAGCTCTAACCCTGCCTCGGGACGACGATGCAGTTGCTTACGACCTACGCAACCATCTATCGTCTGGATAGCGACGGTTTGTGTCATGAAAGCTTGGCGCGTGCATTTGCACCCAATATACCTACGTACACCCAGTCCGCGCTCTGGTGAGTATACTTAATGCCGAGGTGAGCTCACTCTAATGAGCGACTTAGATAACTAGCAGCTGGCGCCAACACTTATAGAGAATGATACCCGATTCCTTTAGAAGAGCAATTTTCTTGCGTTTTCACCCACGAGGGTTCTAACTTCCACCTGAAGTCTTTTCACTCGCGGACATCCTTGTAAATTTCCTCTTTCGCCACGGAGCTATCATAGTGGGGTCTTTGGGGCGTAGGTTCCTGTCTCATCATTATGATGACCAAACAAGCTTCTCAACAGCCTGCAGTCTACAAGTTCTATCGCAAGTTGTGGCTGTCACTCGCATGCAGCTACAATTACGGATATCAGACCAAGGTCGCCCATCGACACACCCTCCACTTCCTACCATCGCATTCGCGACGCCAGAAAACATAGAGTTGATCTCACAGAATAGTGGATGGGTCATGCGATCTCTCATAATTGCTGGCTATGATCTTGAATATTCTCCTCCTGATTAATTCCCCGTCGACTCTGCCTATAGGCCGATAAAGCAGCGCCAGTATTGGCAAGGATTTCGACATCTACCGAAGGCTTGTCTATTGAGTCTTTCATCATTGCTTCAACATAACTTTCGAAGCGACCTGCGCGGACGCGAGCTCGGACGCGGTGCCACGATGAGTTGAAAAGCAAACATGTGATTACTTAATTACATCTGAATGATGCCATGAGTCTGCGCATGTGTCTAACATCGCCTTCTCAGCGAAGCATGCGTACAAGTCAAATGGGGTTCGCCATTTTCGAGTAGGATCAAGGCTAGGAGATAACATGCATCAAGATTTCAGTCATCAACGTAAACAATGACGACCAACGATAACTTTTTGGCCTGTCCTCGTGGGCCTATACCCAAACAGACCAGCTCTTTTAGCAAAAAATCAGTGGAAAATGCATTACAGGTCGATTACGGGCGCAGATATGATCAGAGATCCGCACAGATACCGAGATTGCCAAAAGGTAGGAGACACCCAGGGCGTCAATAACTCTTGAAGCCCTCCGAATCCTTTTCCCTCATGTCTTCTCAAACACCAATCACCATCCTGAGCCCGGAGCTTCAAATCCAACTCAAGGAGCACACTGAAGGTGCCCTCAAAGAGATCATAACCACAAACCTTCAAACTCGCTTTTTGCAAGAATTCGACGGTCTAAGAGAGTTTCGAGATGCGATTGAGCTGCTCAAGGATCGCTCGGCTCACGAGACTTGGGAATGCTTTCGCGACAGCGTCCCTCTAACGTATTATGATGCCTACGAACCTTTCATTTCGAGGTTCCTTGCAGAGCCTTGCAAAGAGGAGGACGTCAAGGATCTTTTGTCGCCTGGGTTACCTTTTTTCATCGCACTATCCAGCGGCACGTCCGGAAAGGCTGCAAAGCTGTTCCCCAAATATCATCATTACGTCGACGCCGCATCAAGCCGAAAATCTGCTACGGCGAAAGGCTGCCATATACTATCTATGACATACTTTCGAGTCGTTGACGTCTTGCGGTATGAAGAGCCTGAAAAGCCAACGAGGGTTATCATAACCACTGCAACCTCTGGTATGATGCGAATGCAGCATGATTTGGGCATCGAGAAGGATCCTCAAGCGATCAAGATGACATGTCATTATTTTGTTTTCTGGCGATGCTTGTGTGATGCTTACGCTGTGTTTAGTGCCCAACACTACTTCTCCTGTCGCCGTTGGTCACATTAGAAACTATCGTTCCTATCTCCTCATGCACGCCCTCTTTGCACTTGCAGAAGAAAAATTGGCCATTTTTTATGCGACATTTGGCACCCTTTTCCTGGACTTGGTCATGTACATGGAAGAGGAGTGGCCTACGCTCTTGAACAGCATCGAAAATGGGACGCTACCAGAGTTCGAAGATACGAGTCACGTGCGTGAATATTTGGAAGTGAGTTCAGAATCAATGTCGCTTCGCCAGCCTGTTTTTCTCAAGTTTTGTTAGCCCAAATTGCTACCAAACCCCCCGCGCGCACAGAAGTTGCGGGAGATCGGCGAGTCCAAGGCTGACCCCGGTTGGTTATTCAGAATATGGCCGGAGCTCAAACAAGTCGTTTGCATCGTAACTGGGGTATTCGCCACCACACTGCCGAAGGTTTGCTCATTCTCCGTGATCCGTTATAATGGGCTGATGTATTTTGTGATAGATGCGACATAATTTGGGTCCTGGAGTCCTCATTAACAGTGGAGGCATAGGAGCAAGCGAAGGCCTCATTGGAATATCCTACAGCTTCACCGATCTGAACTTGTTCAAAGCAGCAACAAAAGATTTCATTGAGTATCTTGACATTACGAAGGATGCAAGTCCGACGAATCTTGTTCCTGTGGTCTGTATTGGTAAAGTCATCATCGGAGTTTAAGACGAACTGACAAATCCTATAGTGGGAACTCGAAACCGGTCGTAGGTACGAAGTGATCTTGACTACACGCGACGGGCTATGGCGGTATTGCCTTGGAGATATCATAGAGATTGCGGGCTTTGACCCTGACGATGGCCTGCCTCTCTTGCGGTACGTAGAGCGTGTAAAGTGAGTCATCCTTCTACACGATAATCATCTGTCGCACTCTGTTAAATCCTTTCGGGTAGCCGAGAGTTACGTCTGAGCGCAGGAGTGTCAATAACAGAGACACAAATCATCGAAGGCCTTCTTGCAGGCGAAAAGTCTCTGGGAAAAGTCAAAGAATTTACTGTCGTCATAGATGAACGAAACTCACTCCGGCGATTCGGCTACTTTGTTGAACTTCATGACCCTTTGAGTGAGTCAATATATTTTCATGATTTAATGTCGTGCGGGTTTCAAATTTTCGCGTTTAGAACCCAATGCGCATTCAGCACTGCACCAAGTCCGTGACGAGCTTCGGCGCATAAATGAGAATGTAGATTTGCGCCTCAGCGACAAGACAATAGGAGAACCGACGATTCGGATACTTAAACCGGGCTCTTTCAGCGAATACCGCCAATGGAGAGTTGGTATCGCAAGGACGGCCGCCGGTCAAACAAAGGTGCCCGTGTTTGTGACAGACGAGGCAACGAAGGAGTGGCTGAAGGAGCGGGTGATACATGAATTGTTATACCCTGCAGAGGGTTAATAAAATCGAAGTATACCGCGTACTGCACAACTTTGCCTGAACTTACTATTGTATTCACATGATTGAAACCAGCCGAGGTTGGATCCGTAGCGAGGTCAGAGATTACACTCCTACAACTAATTTTCGAATAGAGATAGGGAAACACAAGGGTTCATGCAACCTGGCTTTACCCAAACCTTATCGGCAACATCGATGTCGATCCACACATTGAAATGCAGCTCTGTTCCGATTTTTCAATTCCAACAACCTCGAAATTTATCAGTTAACTATCGTCTACTTGAATGACTGGGTATGCTCAGAGGCTGATAAAGCTAGCATTGGCAAGATTTTCGATGTTTTGTGCCAAGTGCTAAGAGTTATTGACGCGAAGAACGGATTCTTCTTCGTTGCTGGCTAGTCTCATTCTTCGACAACTTGAAAAGCATTGAAACGTTTCGAGGTAGGTAATGATGGGAGAGAATCCAGCGTGGTCGGTAGAACACGGAAAGCATCACTTGAACAAACAGTGGATTTGGTATAGTGCAAACAGATACTAGACGGGGACATTTAACGGATATGACAAAGTTTGGTCATGAGGCCAAAGTCCCAGTTGCCAGTTTCATAGGCTGCTACGACACGGGCTGTTTTGGTAATGCGCGTACGAGACTTGGTGTAGGGGTCTTTGTAAATGAGGTGGGCAATGAAAAGTTTGTAAAACAAGTTGAAGAAACTCATTGTTAGCTTATGTCGACTTTTCTCTTCTTGCTCTGGAGCAGGTTCTTCAACATTTCCGCCACCCTGAACCGCCTCAGACTTCTCAGCAGTCTCTTTCGTGGGCGGATTTTCGATCTCGTCGGACGGACCATGCCGCAATGCCTCCAAGGTGGACTTGGATAATGATAATGGGAGAGTCATCATTGCAGTTGAACTGAGCGGCGTTCCGGGGGGGGAGTGGAAGGGGCATTGAAGAAGACACGGCTTGATATGCTTTTGTGACGGTTCTGGCAGCTACTGAATTTTTGAGTAAATTGGAAGAAACTGATGTGAAAATCGTTTGAAAAACGCGTCCAACGTCACGGTCCCACATTCTTCAGTTCCTGGTGTGTGGTGATTTCGAACACAGCCAGACCTTTCGCTGCGACCGTGTAGTGCCAACGCCCGCCCGAAGCTCGGTCACCTCCTGTGATTTTGGTCACTCGATATTCGAAGAGAGACATGGTCACCTCTCCGCTTGCCAGCGAATGCCCAGGGGGAGGATCTTTGAACATTTTCATCATTCGATCAAACGCAAATCCAGGGATGGTAACAGTGAAGAGGTCGGTTGCGCCAGCCAGTGCATTGATAAACCCGACAGTTTTCTCCTGCAAAGATGGGGCCTCATTCAGCGTGTAATATCCTCGGAATACAGCGAGAGTGAGTGAGGCCCTATATTGCCCTCTATCCATCACATTTCATTCGCATACGCACCTAACCACGTCCGACGTCCTTATCCTACCGCGCTCCACTCTGCCCCATGCGCACCCGGGCCCTCCCCCACCATACCCATCCCCATACCCTGCGTAAACCCTCCCCCTTGCATAGGGGTTCCACCAACCTGCCCATTACGCCCACCAAAGGTGCATTGGTTCGATATGCCCTGCCCCTGCCCACCATGACCCGGCATCCCCTGTCCAGCACCCCCATGCCCAGCCACACACCCCCGCGGGCGCCACGCAAACGCAGTCTGGTGCATCTACATTCCTGGCGGTTGGAGCATCCCCATTCCATACGGCACCGACCCGTAGCCGTACATTGCGTACTGGGACATCATCGGGTTTGAGTTGGGTAGTTGGGTTGGGTGGGCCTGGTTCGGATTCGCGGGCGTGGGATTTGCTTGGGGTTGATGTGGATGAGCTTGAGACTGCGGGGTTGTGTGCACCAGAGACTGATCCGCAGAACCGACGTTGGTGTTGGTCTATGGGTGCGGAGCACCCTGGGCTTGCGCATGCGTGATCGGCCGGAAGTAAGCAAAGTTCTGGTTTTGCCCGGGTTGCTGGTGCTGTCCTTGTTGGACTTGTTGGACTTGTTGGAGTTGGGGAGGCATTTGCGGGACGTTTGGCATCGGTGAGCGCGCCCGCTGCGACGGTATCATGGGGCTATTGCGCGTGGGCATCATAGGATTGCTGTGCGCCTGACCTCCTTAGCCGCCGACCATAGGGCTGCGGGGGAGCGATTGTGATTGGGGAGTGGATTTTCCAGCTTGTGCCTGCGCTTGTGCTTGTACATGCGCGTGTAGTTGAGCCTGCGTGTTTAGCCGCATCTGCATATGCATATGTGGGGGGTACATCGGCTGCGCTTGTGCTTGAGGTTGTGAGTGTCCCTGCTGCTGAGGGTGCGATTGATGGGCCTGTTGAGCATGCGTTTGTGCTTGTTGAGCCTGAAGATGCGCTTGTGCCTAGATTTGCGCCTGCACGGCCAGCTGATGCTGATGTGAAGGCGTACCTGGCATCGGGATCGGTACTTGACGCTGGGATGGCGTACCTGGCATAACGGTTTGTGGTGGAGGGTATGGCGCGTGCGTGGGGAAGTTGGGAGCCGGACGCCAACGGGGAAGAATGAGGTGGCTGCGAAGATAGTACTTGGGGGGAACGGGTATAAGCCCTATGCGCAGGTGATGGCGCTGTCTTGACGGTGTCCGAAGAATGGGAGGGGGAGTATGCGGCAGGAGAGGATATCGTCATCGGTTGGTGTTGGTGCGCCTGTAATTGAGTGGGAGGCATAGGGTTGTGGTGGATACAGGCCGGGAAGGTTCGGTGGGCGCTGATGCGGACGGTGAGTGAGAGTGGAGATTCGCATTCATCTTGATTGACATCTCCAGTGCTTTTGATTGTTTGGGGTCTGCGTTGTTCGGAGTGGAGTGGGGTGTGGGGGTATCGTCTGCGCGGGCTGAGCGTTCATTTGAGTTGATTGGATGGGCTGGACGGAAACGGGAGGTTGTGGGGTGAGAGTCGGGAGTATTGAGGATAGTGTCCGTGGCGGGGGTTGGGAACGCGCACTTGCATCTGTCAAGTTCGAGGCCTTGGATTCTCTGAAACGCTGGAGCGCATCCAGAATCCGATAATTACTCATAAGACATAAGACACAGAAGTCAGCCACATACTTTTCAGCAGCCAGTTGCTCATCAGGAATAACACTTACCTCGGGACCTGCGATCGATGTCCCCTCGGATTCATGAACAGTCTTCGCGCGCCCCACCTTCTCCGACTCGTCCTCCTCTACGGTGACTGCTGCGGCTTTACACTTAAGTGAGGCATGGATGGACGGTGTGGATGCGCGGGGAGTGTGGTTGACTATGCGTGTGAGGTGCGGGTCGGGATCCAGGCAGAGCGGGGGAGCGGTGCTTAGCTGCGATATAATATAACGAATAGGTAGGAAAGTAAGGATGATGATATATGAATGAGCGAAACAAAACGAAACACAAGTTGATTTGATGCACGCACCAATATGCTCGCCTCGACTTCCAGCACATCAGTGTCTGAGATACCAGCATAGAGTGTCTCGCCGGTGGGGTGTAGGGCTACGCGGCTCTTTCCGGGTATCTCGAGAGGAGGGTCTTTAGGCTTTAGGGGGCGGTAGTCCAGCAACTCGACCAGTATTCAGCCTGAAGATTGGGATAGATTTTTGGCTTGAATTGTGTGGTTACTGTAGGAAGCATACCATACCGTCGTAGAAAGGCACGCGGGCAGAATCGAATAGTTCCATGGAATCCACTGGTATACGATGGGCGCGAATATCTTCCAAAAATGCCAACGACAATGCCGACATCAACACCGCATAGTAACTTCGAGGCAACAGGGCGATTATAAAGAAACTTGGGTCCATTATTTATGTAGAGTCCAATGTTCGGGATAGAGATGAATGGCAAAGGAGGGCAGGGCGAATTTGTACTTGTCGAGGAGCGAATCTGCATAGCGGGTAAAGTTATATCCCGCCATAAATCAGCCGTGGTCGATGAAGAGGATAGTGACATGCAATGCGAATAGATGGATCGAACGAGTATGATGAAGTATAATCTCAGTCTAAGGTGTGGAACAAGTGTGGATTCTGGAATGACAATGGACGTATCGGATCCCAGTAAATACTGTCCTCCGAGTCTGATATGCTAACTTAGCTTATAGCTTCGAGCGACGCTTCAACTATACCACCATCAATTTGGTCTGAGAAGGAACGACCAGCGTCAAATTACAACTTGAAGTTCTTTCTAAACTTTGTTTCTGCCTACTAAATCTGGCCAGATACATACCACTCTTCCGACTTCAACGAGGTCTTCACCGGGTCCTCACTCAACCTGATATCACTGACCAAGGCGCAAATTGATGGATGATACCATCAAATGCCGCTGCTGCATCTTCAACGCTGCGGAACGATGAAGTTCATTGAAGACACTTTCAAGACGCGCTCTCACAAACCGACGTTTCGGAAATAGCCACCGTCTCACCACCATCTGCTACCACGCCTGGGCCAACATTTCAATGATCGTTTCCCTGTTCCATTCGTGCCATCGACGCTTATACAGTACTTTCAGATTCGCGGCAATTTAGTTTGTTGATATGCATCAAAGCCCTTATTTACGAGTTTCACTCTTTGGAGGTTATTAAAACCTCATTGATTTGCTACTCAACATTCAATATTATGGTTGGCTCATGCACATCAAATCCACATGCTTTTCTACTCAAATTTTCTGGTTCGAGGCTTTTCTCCGCAGGGCACATCCGATTCCCAGCCCATCGACCTCGCTTCCCTGATGGAGTACTGTATGTGTAGGTGTGGCAACACCTCGAAAAAGCGGTCAGTGAGTACATCTGAGCGTCAAAAAGTACTCGAGTATTGAGGAGTCAAGGCGTCTACAGAGCAAGATATACCGTCGAGTGTGAACACCACCGACGTCATGGTTTAGTGGTTTTAACTCGACGACATCCTTCGAGCTTCGTCACCGTACCTGAAGGCCTCAGGTACGATGTGCGTTCGAGCTAATCATTGGCTTATTAGAATTGATACCCTTTATGAATTACCTCTTACATCTTCATTTTCTTGCAATAGATTTCCGAGCAATAGCTCTGTCTCTTGTCCGACTCGGGTCACTGTCGCCGTCCTTTAGGCTTTTGTTTCCGAGATCATCAGAATTCGAGGTCAAATTCTTGAATCCTTGATTATTTAATGATTCCTTCCGTTATTGTCAATCCTGGGTCCTTTCCTCTGCCATCAATCGTCTGTTTCTTCCACTCGTCATCGATCGCTCGATCAATTCGGGTCGCCGTCGTCATGAAAAGTAGCGCCATTAATATCGTGAAGACAGTGGATTGGTGGGCTTTCACTTGGAATACGTATACGAGGGCGTGGATAGGTGACTTCGTGCAAGTGGAAGGGTTGCGAGCAACTGTTCCTCCTGCGCGCAATCTACCGAATCCCAGTACTGTCCTCTGATATGCTTCGACGGACGACTGAACTGTTTGGGCTTATAGGCCCGCTAGGGCAAGCCGAAAGTTACAATTATCGTTGGTCGCCTTTTTTTACGTCAATGACTGAAATTTAACATATAATATAGTGCTTGATCCTGCTCGAAGATGGCAAATACTTCCCTCATTTGACCAGTGCACATGCACGGGCTGAGCCGCGGCTCTGAATCATGGCACCTTGGCGATGGCGACAAGTAATCATCCCCATACCCTCGTTAAGCATGTCACCGCGACCTCTCGCGTCCGAGAAAGTCGCTTTAGATATCATACTGAAGTAGCGCTGAAAAGACTCAACAGGTAGTTCTCAAACCAACAGAGTGTATTTTCAACTGCCAAGACGGCAAATAGGTAGCTCCACCTTGCAAATCGGCGACCCCGCCCCATCTCAAACGCCAACTTTGATATGGAATGCGTACAGCCGTTAAGATTTAAGTCGTAACTATCACCATCCCCACTCCATCATTATGCACCACAGCCGATCTCGCATCCGCAGTTGCTTTGGATATTATGCTAAATTGGTGTTGAAGTGCTCATAAAAGCCTCAACAAGCGAGTGGACTTCCAAAAATCTTTCCCTCATGCCTTCTCAAACACCAATCATCACCCTGACCCCGGAGCTTCAGGTCCAACTCAAGGAGCATACTGAAGGTCTTCTCAACAACATCATACACACAAACCTACGAACTCGCTTTGTGCAAGAATTTGACGGTCTGAGGAAGTTTCGAGATGCATTTGAACTGCTCAAGGATCACTCAGCTCACGAGACTTGGGAATGCTATCGCGACAGCGTTCCTCTTACCAACTACAGTACCTACGAGCCGTTCATTTCGAGGTTCCTTGCAGAGCCTTGCAGAGAGGATGACGTCAAGGATATCTTATCGCCTGGTTTACCTTTTTTCATCGCAAAATCCAGCGGCACATCTGGAAAGGCTGCAAAGTTATTCCCTAAATACCGTCATTTTATTGGCACTGCACCAAGCCGAAATCCTACTGCGGCGAAAGGCTGCCATATACTGTCTATGACATACCTTCAAGTCATCGATGTCTTACGAAACGAAGGGAACTCAACGAAGGTTGTCGTGACCGCATCATCATCCGGTACGGTGCGAATGCAGCATGATTTGACAATCGAGAAGGATGCTGAGGTGATCAAGATGACACGTGATTGTTTTGTTTTCTGGCGATGTTTGCTTGATGCTTACAATGGGTTCAGTGCCCAACACAACTTCTCCCATCGCCGTCGGTCACATTAGGAATTATCGCTCTTTTCTCCTGATGCACGCCTTATTTGCACTTGCGGAAGAAAATTTGACCTTTTTTTACGCGACATATAGCACCCTTTTCCTGGACTTGATTATGTTCATGGAAGAGGAGTGGGCTACACTCCTGAACAGCATCGAAAATGGGATAATACCAGATTTCGAAGATATGCACCACGTACGTGAATATCTGGAGGTGAGTTTGGAATCATGTCGCTTCGCCAATCTTTTTGTCACCAGCCCTATAGCCCAAATTGCTACCTAACCTATCGCGCGCACAGAAATTGCGTGAGATTGGCGAATCTAAGGGTGAATCCGGTTGGTTATTCAAAATATGGCCGGAGCTCCAACAAGTCAAATGCATCGTATCTGGTCTATTCGCCACCACAATCCCGAAAGTACGCCCATCCCCCGTGATCCATTATAGTGGACCGATATATTTTCCCATAGATACGACATTATTTGGGTCCCGAAGTCCTCATCAATAGTAGAGGCATGGGAGCAAGCGAAGGCTACATCGGAGAATCTTGCAGCTTCACCGATCTGAACTTGTTCAAATTAGCAACCAAAGAGTTCATCGAGTACCTTGACATTATGAAGGATCCCAGTCCAGCAAACCTCGTTCCCGCCGTCTGTATCTTTCAAGTCATCATTTGAGTAAAAAACGAACTGACGAACTCTATAGTGGGAAGTCGAAACCGGCCGCAGATACGAAGTCTTCCTGACTACACGCGACGGGCTATGGCGGTATCGCCTCGAAGATATCATAGAGGTTGCGGGCTTCGACTCTGGAGATGGCATACCCCTCTTGCGATACGTAGAGCGTTTAAAGTGAGTTGTCCTCCCGTCATACATGATAATCATCTGCGACACTCTGTTAAATCCTTTCGGGCAGCCGAGAGTTACGTCTAAGCTCAGCAGTGTCAATATCAGAGACCCAAATCCTCGCAGGGATTCTTGCAGGCGAAAAGTCTCTGGGGAAAGTCAAAGAATTTACAGTCATCATAGATGAACGAGCCTCACTCCGACGATTCGGCTACTTTGTCGAACTTCAGGATGCTCTGAGTGAGTCAATATATTTATGTGATTT
>MU267786.1:0-43907 GCA_021014935.1 Hygrophoropsis aurantiaca
GGGACTTGAGGTTGCGGAGGGGGGACTTGAGGTTGCGGAGGGGGGACTTGAGGTTGCGGAGGGGGGAGTTGCGGTTGCGGTTGCGGGGTTGACGATTCTGCCTGCTGCTTCTTCAAAGCGCTAGGCAAAGTCAATTGGTTTGGAAAACGCGATGGTGAACGAGTACTTACCGATTCTTCCTCTTCCTTTCAGCATTGTCGGCCCGTACGCGCGCGATTTCCTCCTCTGTGCTGATGGGGAAATATTAAATTAGTTACGCGTTATACGGCGTTGAACAGACTACTTACAGCGTAGCTTTCTTTTTCTCGCGATATCTCCTATTGCGCTCCGCACCCGTCAGTGCCCGCTTCTTTACATCACGCTCCTTGGTGCAGACGATGAGGAAGTGCTCAAGGAGGAATACAGGGGTGAACTGACCTCTTCCTCTGAATCGGCGGGGCGTTTTGACGATGCACGTCTGGTAGGACCGTTTGCGGGATCAATTGGAAGAGAGGAGGAGGATGCCTCGTTGGCGTGCAAGGCGGGATCAATTGGAAGAGAGGAGGAGGATGCCTCGTTGGCGTGCAAGGCTGGATCAAGAACCCCGAGTCCGGGCAGGTGACTAGCAGTTGCAATGGCGATCTCAGCCGAACGTTCGTCAGCGCCGGGTGAGTTCATACCACCTGGTTCTCGGAGGGCGGCGAGCAAGGGGTCGTTCGTAGTGGAGGAACCTTTCCCGGGTGACGAGAAGTTAAACCTCGGTGGGAGGATGGGACTGGTGGGTTTGTGAGGGCGGCCAGGCATTTCGTGGACTGATACAGACTTTCGCGATTACGCGAAAATGGTATCGAGCCTGGAGATGTGTTGAAGATGAAGGTGATTATACGACTTTGGCGAAAACGCGAAAGTGGTATCTGTAGGGTCGAGGTGTAAGTTCAAGTTGTTGGAGTCTCGATTTGGGCTGTTTGGAAAACACAGCCACCGTTCCCAGAGTAGACCGAGTCCCGAGACGAGTCCCAACACGAGTCACGAGACGAGTCCCAACACGAGTCCCAACACGAGTGATTGAATGAATTTATTTGGCCAAATATGTCCCTAAATACAACTCAGGTACGATATACCTCGTTGGCTCATAAAGAAGAAGACAAATGGAGTCCCAACACGAGTCCCAACACGAGTCACGAGACCGAGTCCCAACACGAGTCCCGAGACCGAGTCACGAGACGAGTCCCAACACGAGTCCCAACACGAGTCTCAACACCGAGTCCCAACACCGAGTCACGAGACGGGTCACGAGACGGGTCACGAGACGGGTCACGAGACGAGGCACTGCCCAGCGATCAGAGAAGACTTCCATTTTGCTTAATTATACATAGGTGGTTCTTACCGGAGACAGGGGAAATTTAATTTAGACTGATATGATGTTTGGGTGTATTCCGGGGGGAGATGGTGATACTAACCTACTCCTGTATTTTGCGCCCACCCACATTATCATAATGCCTCAGGCTGTCTTGAGCTCGCCAAACTGCCCTCATTGTTCGGTTGCAACGCGTGATATGATGCGACATCTCCCCACACATAACGAAGATAAGGCTTTAACAATGAATATGGGCGGTATGTACAAATCAAATGTGTAATATAATCACAAAGTGAAATGTTCTTCAGGCTATCGAGTGACATTGACGACTGCGAGGGGGGGTTGGCGATGTGTATTGTGCGAATTTGTTGGCCTTCCCTTGGACCTGCACAAGCATTTCCAAGTGCACTGTTACGGGCAGGTAATACCGGTGTATGGGAATTAATACAAAGGCATTAATGTTTTTTCAGACGACCTCAAACGACGTGTTCGCGTTATCAACTCCAGGGACTAAACGCCAGAGCATGGACGACGGGCATAGTTGTATCGGGCCCACAGTGAAGAGAAGAAGAGAGACCCCCAATGGGATAGAACGGGGGAGGACGCCGACGATTGACAGCAGGCTTACGGACAGGGGAAACGGGATCCTATCCCCCTACCTCACCCCTGTGAGCTCGCGTAGTGGTATAAATGTTGGCGGAGCTGCTGGGCATTCGGCACAGGTATTAGGTGAAGTAGTGCATCAATAAAATTTATTCCTGAGGTCTGACAGATAAGTTTCAAATAGATGAGATGGGAACTCCCACCCCGTGTCTGAAAGATGCCGTGCAGAAAGGAGATTTGCTTCCCTCTAGCCAAAGCACCGTGCCATCCAGCCCCATAGCTCAAATTCAAAGCCCTTCGTGTAGTGGGGAAAAGGGTGCTTCGACTCCATCACAATCAGCAGCCTCTGATACTGCCCCGACTACAGCAACTCCTGATGTCACGACCATTACTGACGAAGACAAGAGCACAATGCCTCCCTTAGAGGAACGTCTGTCCATGTTAGCGGCATTCCTGAACGCGAATAAAGGTAGCTGTGTGATGCACGCACTCTTCCCCTCGCAAACCCAAAGCACCCCCCATACAAACCTTTTTTACTGCGACCTTATCAACGTTGGCAAAGATAGCGACTTTAAAAATTACTTCCGTCCTGCTCTGCGCCGATCAAAGAAATTCAACATTTACTGTAACTCTTGCGGCTGTCCCCGACACGATGCCTTTGACCACGCCGTGGAGGACAATGGTCGTAGATGCGCAGATGACAATATGCAGGACTGGATATTTGGGTTGGCATACCTGATATGGCGCTTCAAGGGACTGCGTAGAAATGTAATGCGATTGCTGGGTGAGGGCCGAGTATTCGACGGAAAGCAGGGCTGTTGCGAGTTTGCCGAGTGGTTGACCCAACGGACGGATGACAAGGTGGGGACAAACATGGTAGACATGATGTACGTCTGGGCGATGAATGTCGACGTTCTGACGAACGGAATAGAACTAACGCAAATAGGTGAGTAAACAACACTGGTATGAAGCGTATGCTGATCGTGTATCAGATAATTGTGAAGAGTGACTGGATCATACCTGACTAAAGATTGTTCGATTGGTAGAATCCGTGCAAAGATAATTCAGTGCGCAGCGCAAATGTGATCATAGGACTGAATTTTGTCTGGACATGAATAAAGTGTAGTAATATAATATAAAGTGAACCATGCGCCCAGAAAAATAGAAACATATTGACTCAGCCCAAGCCACTCCCAATAGCGACCCGACTCGCACTCTCTGTAAAGTCAACCATCTTCGAGGCTTTGCTCTTGCCGTACTTGACTTCCGACCGCCACTCCCTGCGGTTGAAAATACGGGGGGAGGTGCCTTCGAGGAAAGCCGTATGAATGTAATTTAGGCGCTTTTGAAAGTAGTACTCCGCCGCAGTCGACCAGTACCCGATTGCGAAGCCGCTCTTCTCCCAAGTGACGGGATCAGGCCACCACGAATATGATCTTACCTGGTTGGAGCGACCTCCAGCTAGGTATGTTGAGTAAAATTCTGGGTAGGTTATATTATTGAGACATACCTTTATGGAGAATATGGACTTCTCCGATTATAACAGCTATGTCCTCCGCGGACAGAGTATCCTCCCAATGGCAGGAGCTGTTGACAATGTGCACCTTTCCGTGAGGTATTGAAGTCTCCGAAGGTCCGTAGACGACCCCGGGGGAGTCATACGACATGACGTGCTTGCAGAGCCGCCAAAGGATGCCCCCTTCCAGCACCGCCGCACGCATGTGTGGTCGTCGAAGGAGCGATTGCAGGCGGTAGTGATAAGCGCTGTATTCGTGTTCGGACGCGCTGTAGCTTTCGACGACAGGGGGAGCGGGGAACATCGGCCGGATAGGGGATGAATGACGTCGAGAATCGACAACTAACGTCCGCACAGCGACACCATCGCGCACGGCGGCTTCAATAACTTCCTCCTGCGAAGGACCCCACTGGAAACGGACGGCCTGCAGGACGGATGCAGCATGCGGGAAAAATATATACCAAGCCCGAACGTAACGCTCGGTCTTGGGGTACAGCCTGAATCCGGGAGTGTCGAGCGTGAAGGGCTCGATGCGGAAGGCGAAAGTTGCAGCGAGGTCGCGAATAGGGTCTTTCGAGCGAGGGTGGAGATCCCAGAGTACTGGTGGAGGCTCATCGCCGGCGATAACAGTTGAAACAAAGTATGAAATTGACACAATGTTTTCGTCGTTCTCGATTGGCGCGGACGTTTCCATGAGAGTGTTTCTGACCTCGTCCATGGCGTATAGGTACCCTCCGGAAGACGACTGGGAATGAGAGGAGGGAACGGAGAACTTGCGCCGGACGATCAGGCCGTGCCGCTGATACAAGATCATCTCGAGAGTTGGGGAGGGGTGGAAGGGGACTTGGTCAACAGGAGGATATGCGAGAGCGAGACCAACGGCGGCGTGGCGAGGGTCTAGGGTAATTCTGGTATCCGACATATGTCCCAGGGTTACTTGCGCAGGAGTCAACAGCGGATCGGAGGTATTGGGAATGGGTTCAGGTTCGGGGCTGGGCGCAGGAACGTTGGGCGCGGTTTTTCTAGAGCCAGGTAGGAAGGGGGGTTCATCGTCGTCGAACGCCTGCTCTTCCGGGAGAGACGGGAGCGGATCTCCTTCCGATGGGTCAAAATCGGTGTTGATGTCCCATTCGTCAAAGACCTCGTCGTACACCCTCTGGTTGTTGCAACGTGGCTGACCGTCTTCGTAGGTAACGCACCAGTAAGTATCAACGTCTCGGCGTTCCACGCGAGTGCGTATGCGGTTATCGCCTCTGATTGCCCAATAGAATACAGTGGCGCCTGATTTTCCAGGCATGCGATGTGATTTAGCGTTCTTGGCTCTATCATCAAAGGATCGCAACTTATCCGCTGAAGCGGTAAGTCTGATGCGAGCGCGTATTTCAGCTGCTCGCTCCATGAACGACTGCCAAGTCTCTCCGTCGTACTGGCGGCGGATATTGCGCGGTGGGGGCATGGCGGGTGCGGGGGTATGTGGCGGGTCGGCATTGGCGTGTGACGAGTCAGCATCGGGAGGAGTATGAGAGAGCGGGGGGGATGTTTCAAGGAAGAGAGGTGCAGCGTCATTCATGGACGGACGCCATAAATTGATTTTAAAAAGTAAGTTGTCCGCGTGCATACGGTATGGACCGGCTATATCCCCCCATGCGAACCAGACTGGGATATTGGCCGCGATGATACGGTCCAACCAGCGAGCATGCACACAACGTGCTCTTATATCGACCACAACGCCCGCGAGCTCACCCAGGTTCTCTGGGGCGAGCATTTCCAAAAGATCCACGAGCTGGATTGATGCCAACTGTGAGGAAGATCGCAGGATTTCTTCTGACTTGTGCTTGCCGAGAACACTGTAAACCCAAAATAAATTACCGATCAGTGGCTGGAAAGCCACTCTGGACCAATTTGCGCATGCTTGAGCAGCTTTGTACGATTTGTGGGCTCGCAGATAACCCTCTGTTTGAGGAATCGGGAAAGTGCGGGAAGACAGGGGCAGCAAGAGCTCAGATACCACGAGCAGGGTCTGCGTTGCATGTATGATCGTCTCCTCGATCCAGAGCCATCGTTTCATTAATTCGGGCTGCAAGGCGTATAGATCCCCTCGCCGGGATAAAACGATGTTCTTAAGTGGCGCGAGTATGGCACACTCAACCGGCAACGAAAGGGGAGTTGCCATGAGCTGCGGATAGATGTCGAGACCAAAGCGGGTGAAGGTCGAGTCGCGGACCCAGGGGAGCTCAGTATCGAGGTCCGCATGTATGTTCGGAGGAGGGTTGCAGCGATTGGGGCTGGTAAGCAGATAATCATAGGCGCGTCCAGTCCAGCAGATGGATCTGTTGAGTTGAGGATGATTCATCGTGACTACACGAGGGTGAAATTAGCATCGCGGGCGCAAAAAGCAGATCGACAAGCATACCTGATGCAGATTTGGGGGGCTGGTGTGCACGGTGGGATGAGAGGGTTGACGTGGGGAATGCGGGGAGCGAGCGGGCGACAAGGAAATCCTGCTTGAAACAACGTCGAGTGTGATTACACACTCCAGGTATAATATGAATGCGGTTTGGAGGACGGGGTTGCTTGAGATAGCGTCGGGTGTGACTACACACCCCAGGCTATATTATAAATTTGGTTTGACGGAAGAGGTTGCTTGAAATACGTGGAGTGCGATTACACACTCCAGGTATATTGTGAATTTGGTTGAGAGTTGATGATGAAGTTGATTGGAAAGGCGCAAGTACAAAACTCGTGTGCTGTATATAGAATTAAAAACAGCCACAAACATTGTGGCGTGTTGGGGACACGGTCCCGACATTGTCACGGGACAGTCACGGGACATGTGCTGCGTTGGGACAAGTGCCACTACAGCTACAAAACAAAGCAAAAGTAGATACCGCCTTTTGAGATTTATGTTTCCTCAAATTATCTAGAATGTTTTCCTGGTATTTTAGTGACACCTTGCGCGGTCAAACTTTGTTCAATGCCCGTAGTGGCATGCATGTGTCGGGACATGTGCTGGGACGTCCTGGGACATGTGCTGGGACGTCCTGGGACAGGTGCTGGGACAGGTGCTGGGACATGTGTCGTGACCGAATGAATGAATGAATTTATTCGGCCAACTACGCTGATAAATACAACTCAAAAACAACTCAGGTATTATATACGCGGTACTAATACGGATACAGGAAACTATAGTTAGGAATAGCATGGGGTAAAAACGAGTGGAAATTCATGATAATGCAGTAAGTTCGCGGAATAGGGAATGGAAAGCGAGAATGAAATTGAAGCAGTTGGGTAAAACGGACGCATTTCTAGGCTCTCGTTGAAGCCATTCGGTCAATTTTGAAAGAACGCGAATCGTGGGCTCCGCCTCAGAGAGAAATACGGCGATTTTGGAAATGTAGTCTGAACCATCGACTCCCGGGCGATCATGTTTCAATATTAGAGCAATCAAAGTAGGAATTAAATACGGGATCTTAGGGTATCGGCATTGATGCGGTTGAATTTTAGTTCCACGGACGATAGAAGGGTGATGGCAAGGATATCGGAACGGGACCCAGCATAGAAAACAGTACGGCCACGATGCGACGTGAAGGTGTTTAATTGTAAGCAAAGTCATGACGAGAGCATCTGTACCAAATGGGCGCCTGTGCGAATGAGGGGTGTCGCTGATGTAATTGCCTGTAACCCAGCAGTCTGGACAACCGACTGCATCGACGCGGTCCAGGACGACTTTCAAAGTTTCCATCTCCACTGTTCCAAGGGTGTATTGGTTATCAAGAGCCCGCCCATTGGATTGAACAGATATGACGCGGGGAATTGTTGTAGAGAGAGGGGTCCCTCTGGTAACGAAGCCCGTGTCGCGTGTTTGCCGTGGGGGCACTGAGATAGTGGAGGGGCGGGCACAGACGAGTTTTAAATCGGGAAGGGGCTGAGGAACTGACCCTGCGAAAATGTCGTCGCCAGTACAGATTGGAAGGTCCAGACGCAGTGGTTGAGCAACAGCAATGTGACTTGACTGCAATCGGGTAAGAAAAGGCCGAAATGCATGAAGAATAGCGGATATACTCGCCTCAGCTAGTTCGCGACACCGATCACACAATGCACCAGAAGTTATAGCTCCACAGGAGTGGACATGGGGATCAAAATCTGCAAAGCAGAGGCGGCGACAACGCCGTGTATTGACATATTCCACCAATGCCTGCACGCCTGATTGACTGTCTCGAACCGGGTCTTTCACTCGCGGATCGCGATTATACAAGAGGAGGGACGAGCAGGGCTGGCCATTCCTCCCAAGACGACCGGATTCTTGTAAAAATTGTAACATGGAGTGAGGGTTGATAGAAATGACAAGAATTACAGAGGGAAAGTCTATGCCTTCGCCGAATGCACACGTGGCGAACATCCATCGATGAAGTGGTTGCTCGCCAGCCCTCCAAACTCGAAATCTAGCGGATTTCTCCTCAGCATTACGGCTTGAGTCGGCGTGGATTTGGCTAGTGTAGTACGCGATACCCAACTCCTGAGCCATCTTCTTGCACATGGCGATTGTCTCGAAATAAATTATTGCGCGATCATCAGCACCGATGTGCATTGAATTGACGGCGTTTTTAACTTCTTTTTCGATCGAGTCATTGTCCGCGATTTTCTTGACGCTGTACTTTATGTTGGCGCGGGTGAGAGGAGCTCTGATTTGCCGGAGCAATGCAGGGGAAATCTGCATTCGTTCACAAAGAATAGGAACAGATTGGATGGCGATGGTCGCAGAGAGGAAAGTGAATGGTTTTCCTAGGCGAGTTAAAAGGTGCAATAATTTGAAGCAGCTGCGGTAGGAATCTGAAACATAAACCTCGTGTGCTTCATCAATGAATATACGTTTAATCCTGCGCTGGCAGGCATGCAACCACTGATAAAAAGAGTCTGATCCGGCTTGGTGTGCAGAGACTAGTACGAGCTGGGAGGTCGAAGGGTTGATGGAGGGTCCATACACACCGCCCGAGATGGGCATGGAAGCCAGCCGACGCGCGAGATCTTCAGTAAGAGAGTTCAGCGGGGTGACCACCAAAAACAGGTCTTCTGGCGACAATACTGCAGCACCAAAGAACGCGACGCTCTTTCCACTACCGGTGGGCAGGACGGCAAGGACGTGTTCGTTCGTGAGACTCGACTGCACAAGTTCAGCCTGTTGCGGGAGGGTGAAGGTAGGTTCTGATAATCCGGGGAAGAGCAACGCTAGGCATCGTGCAAGGTCTGGGTGCACCAATAAAGGGGGGAGTTCACTGGTGGCGGGGGTCGATGCAACGCCAAACTGCTGCAACGTTCTGCAGACGTGTGAACCGATGCCTTCCGAATAGCTCTGGAATTCCTGCAGGAGTTGATTCGATGCTGAAAGATATGATTTCTGAACAGCGATGCTGACGGCTGCATCCACCTGCGATGAGAGGCGCATGTATACCTCTTGCATACCGTCATCAAGAGGGGCTTTCACCGTTTCGATAAGATCAGGGTGGAGTTGGCCGATAGTTTGGTGCCAGCGATGACTTACACGTTGCATTTGTGCAACGGCAGTGTGGGATATCGAAGGGAGGGCATCAGTTACTTGAAGTGCGTAGTGTGCGTTAGCTACTGATTGAGAGTGGGCGAACATATCGTGGATGGCAACAAGGTCGGTATCGTCGGGTTCTGGTCGTCCGAAATCCACCTTGGCGATATTGACAAGCATGGTGCACATCGTTTGACGCCAGTCCCTAAGACCAAGCGCTATGCCGATGTGTTTGCGAGTATGGTGAGCAATGGTCTTGGTGAACAAACCACTGTCCATCACAAAGCCGTTCTGAACAAATATATAGGATAGATAGGCTCGAGCCCTATCAACCGGCATAATGTACGTAGCGAGATGCGCAGCGGCGGGATATACAAGAGCAATGACAGCCAATAGCTGTCGTGAAACTGCGCTCGCAGGTGTACGAGCTACCAAACGGCCATGCCCCTGTATGCTCTGAGTTTTTGCGTAGGTAGTGACGATTGTAACTTGGCCATTCAACACGAAAAGATGTCGGGAGCCTTCCCCGTAGACCTCATATTTGAGGTGATCGCACTCTGTTCCTCGTGCGCCTCCGCCCCAAGTCGATATCACAGCATAAAACAACTCAGAAACCAGTTCATCTAATTGGCCAAACCATTCCCATATAACATCTGGCTCGTGTAAGCATTGGAAGTTTTGCATGCTACGGTTTAGGAACTAACCACGGTGAACTATGATATCCCCCCCTCCCAGGTTCCCAAAAAAAGCAGAGTCGGCCGACAGATGTTTCAATAGACGGGAGTCAAATCCGCGGAAGGCGTTACCTTCTTCGTTGAAAACGGAAGCGCCCTGAGCTAGATTTTGAGGGCGATCTCGAAACCACAAAGTAGCCGCATGTGGGTTGGTTCGGGAGTCAATATGAGACATCAAGTCGTCCACGGGGCACCCACGACATAGTTGTGAAACTCGGTTATTGATGGAAGAGATGGTATCCTCGATAGATTGGCGAAAAGTTGGAAGGCTGATAGGAAAACCGTCAATGGAGAGGACGTCGTAATCCGCGTTCCACATGAATCGAGGAAGTTCGTGTTCATTGTGCGCAAGGGAAGATATTAATGCCATCTTTTGACGTAGTGACGTGAACAGCGTGGGTTTGCCATCGGTCAAGTATGGTTTGACCAGTTGTTCGTACGCACTGTACAAGATGTCGAGTAAATAAACGGAGAAGCGACAGGGGACTACCTCACTTACAGGAACGAATTATTATCAAACCGAGGGAGGGCATGGATAATTTCCAGGGCTGCTGTCGCTCTAAAACACCATTGCAGCTGCGCGATAGAAGGGGGAACAAGGGCGACTCTGGACGTATTGCCGTAGTCGTCCGTCAGGTGGTAAGTGACAAGGAAAAGAGTAACAGGGTCCTTCCAATCGTGTTGCAAAAACTCAGAAGAGGCAAATTGTAAAAGGGAAAAGATGGTGACGTGTATTTGATCGATACAGTCGGATTCAGACGGCGAAGGTTCACGGAGGCAGAATAACAGATGAGTCAAAGCGGATTGGTGGTTTGGATGTAATGGTACATTGAACCCGGATATCGGCTGGAGCGTATGTCGGAGGAGGAAAACCAAAAATCGGGCGGTGAAATCTGCATATCGATCAGTGGTGGATGATTCCTGAAGTTTACTGAACGGCCTCTTTTCCATGTCGACGGATGTAGAATTGATTGCCCGAAGGGTGAGAGTGCTGAGGGATGAGAGCGACGAGGAAATTGAATGATAATAACGACGAACGAGTGAAACAAGGCGGGCATAGAGAGGCTCGGCCTCCTTGTCTACAGGGAACGCAGTGGGTCTGAGGTGTTCTAGGTTAACGTCTGTTACACACTGCTCCCAACGTGTCAGAGTGAAAAGGGGACCTCTCGGCCGCTGGTTTTCCGAGGGGTTGTAAATAACAGATTTTCGATTCAATCCAGTAAATTCGGCTTGTGAGAGAATCGACGCATACAGTGTGGTTTCCGGGACGACCACGGAAGGTAGCACTTCGACATACAGCCTATAGCCTCTGAAAGCGCTGAGGGCATGCGCCTTGATCACCTTGTCGGTGCGTTTAAACTTTGGCACGTCAGGATGTTCGAGCTTGAAATGTTCTAAAATGCGTTTCCTGTTACTAAACACCCTTTCGACCGAGCAACCTTCAACTGTGCATCTGACTGCGTCCACGATATCCAGTCCGGGTATGGCATGGATAGGGCCAGGGAACACGCTGATGGGATGCGACGCTCCAAGAAAAGTAAGCATCGCATTTAAGTCTTCGGGGCTAGGAAGTTGGGTATCAATCAAGGCTTTTCGGGGAGTAGGATGGGCCGAACGTCGGTGTGTATGCATATGATTATAAAGTACAGGTATACGACAATCCAAACAGATTGCGAGACGAAACGTGGGGTCGACGAGAATGTTGCATTGACGGAGACGCATTGCGACATCGGGGGGGTTCATTTCCATACCGTGCAGGTAAAGGGTGCTAGAGGGTTGCACAGCGGTGTCGGGGTTATGCGTGAGGAGATCAGCAAAGTCGAGTTGCATGGTTTCCGGAAGTTCAGGGAATGGATGGTCCACGTCAAGTTCGTTGTCCCTCCCAGGTGCGATTGTGTCTGCGTCAAATATGTGAGCGTCGATGGGGGTTTCATCACAATCAAGCCCCGATGATAGGGGAGCGTTTCCAAACAAATCTGCAGCCGACGAGATAACGGTACTTGGTTCATCAACTGCCATTGAAGGGAGGTTGTCGTTACGGTTGGCTTCGTCATGCAGCGGGGAGTGGGACGTCTCGCCAACTTCTTGATCTGCGAGGGTATGGGGAAGATCGTCAGGGTATTCATTGGGATTGGTACTGTGGGTTGAAGCGCGCAGGCGGCTGTTGACCTTCTGCCAATCGAACCGTGCGTGAGCCTCATCACCACAGGGACAAGGAACCTTTCCAGTGACAAGGTCTCTGGTGCATAAAACCTTGGTGCCTGGTAGATAAGTTAGGGGATGTGATAAATCGAATGCTCAACACCAACCATTCCACGCCAGGGTGTGAGCAATGCTGTGGTACGCCTTCCTGTGTTGGTTTAGGGACGCCTTGGATACATATGGCCACCGACATCCTTCCACAGCACACCTGCGCAGAGGGTAAGTTTCATCCAATTAAGACATAAGGTACACTTACGTTCGCGTTGCTTTAACTTTTCCTGATGCCCTGCTGTCTCGAGCCATTATAACTTTATGTACAGGAGGTTATACGCGGGGGGTACAGTATGGTCGACTATATGCGCTATATCACGTTCACCGTGATTTACACAGTGAAGGCGAAACGGGAATGACAAGGGACAAGTATGGTTTGAAGGAAGTTTGGGGCTCGCCCACGGAAAGGTGACGTCGGGCGCCGGGGCGTGCGTGACGGTGGTGACCGACGATCGTTTCGTGACACACGGGTTCGTGACGAGAGAGAGCCATGTCGTCGGGAATTGCGGGCGACAATGTTACATCCGATTTAAAAAAAACGTTCGGGGGTTGCTAGAAAAGTTAGGGTCAAGTTCCGGCGTGCCTTAACTGCAGGGAAGTAAGGATGAGGTGGGGGATGACCAGGCCGGCTCGAAAACATGAGTTACGATTTACGCAACCCAGGTTGTAAATACTGGGGCCTCGGAAGGGGGAAGGTGGAAACGTGAGCTGCGATATACGCGGCCCAGGTTATGCATCCTGCGAGTGAGTAGGGAGAAGCAGAGTTGTTAATGCGGGAGTGTAAGAGATTTCGAGCATGCCGCGTCACGTGAAAGCTTTGCTTCTGTACCGTGACAATTCCAAAGCCCTCCGGGCAGCCCTGGAACCGCTGATTCCTTTTTCTTAGCCCATTAATGTTCCAATCGAGCGCAGTTTCTTTATCGTATCAAGGTCCTGTGTGCATGTCATTACCTGTACATCCATAGACTGGACATTGCGATTTGCACATATATAAGTTCCGCAGATACCTCGACTGACATCACAGGTCGAGGTTCCAGGAATAATAGGGTCCCGGGACGAAGTCGTGGGATGTAGCGTGACGACGTAGCGTGACAATATAGACAACGACTCTTGAGTGTTTGCCTTTCGTAACGTGACCATAATAAAGTCCCGGGACTATGTTTAGACAATGATCTCACTGCATATTTGTGTGTCGTAGCGTGACAATCCAAAGCCCTCCGGGCAGTCCTGGAACCATGCTGCTGGTGTCCTTTGCGATGATGCAAGGATAAGTTACATTGCGTGTACATGATTCGTAGGTTTGTTTATACAATTACACAGTGTAGTCCGTTCATTTGAATCTTTACAAGGCAGTGTGTACATAGATTGTCCGGCGGATGTGCGTACCCCTATAATTCTCTCCACCTATCTGCCACATCGCTGATTCCGAATCGCTCACATTGATGTCTGCACTTGCAACCATGCCTGGTTGTTAGATGTATAAGCGCATACACCCCAAGTTGTTAGGACAATACAAGTTATCCTTACATTGACGGTTTTGTTCGTGGTTTTCCGCGCTATCTCAGTCAGTGGCACGCATTTGAATACAGATAACCAACCCCAAGCACGGAGCACAATGTCTTATCTCGAAAGACCCGGTGGCACATATGGAATTAGGTATGATATGTGCGTTATTCATGCAGAGTTGTTATAGTCGCATGTACAACAAAGTTTGTTGCGAGGTATCAATGCTGAGCTCTTAATAATATATCGAGGACTTGAGATGGGCAATTCATAACCCTGAAATGAAGAAGTAGGAGACATAAGTGAGTATATGCGCCAAAAAAAAAAAAAAAGGGGGAAAGGGGGACGTACAGTGGGTACTGAGGCTTGAGGGACGTATAGTGGGCGCCGAGGGATTCAAATGACATTATGGGCCTGAAGAGACGAGAGAACAAGCCTTCTATTGGGAAAAGGAAGGGCAAGTGGGAAGAATGGGCGACATCATAGGGTATATGCTCACCTAAAAATGCTTGACCGAATGGGAAACCCGACCTCCAGCGAAGGGCACAGGTATTACCTTGAAAAGGTTCATCTGGCGTTGAGAATTCCGAACATGAGTCGCGATGTACGCGACCCAGGTAGCCTTGATGGGAGTTGGGACGAGGAAACACGTCAGAACGAGAGAAAACGAATGAAAGTGGAAGGTGGAGTGAGGCTTGGGGCCAACAGCGTTTAGGAACGTGGTTTCTACCGGGATTTTGAACGTGGGTCGCGATGTACGCGACCCAGGTAGTCTTGATGGGAGTTGGGACGAGGAAGCGCGTCAGAAGAAGAGAAAACGAATGAAAGTCGAAGGTGGGGTGGGGCTTAGGGCCAACAACGTTTAGGAACGTGGTTTCTACCGAGATTTTGAACGTGGGTCGCGATGTACGCGACCCAGGTAGTCTTCTGGAGAGTGGGTGGAAGAAACAAGCAATCGGGAAAAAAGCGGAAGGTGGGGGTCCCACAATGTGGCTGAAGCGCAACTTACACAGGCTGGCATCTCCAGCAGATCTTGATGGAATTTGGTGGCGTTTTTTGCATCTAAAGCCAAATTTGCGGGGCTTTAGGATGCGATAAATTTTTGAAATTTTTTAGAGGGAAGATCTTGAGGTACGAACGGGTTTTTCATGAAGGTCACAGAGAGTCGCCCAAAAAGGAAATTCGTTGTGCCGGATACCCATATGCGGCTACGCCGCATATGGGTAGGCGAGGTATTTCTCCGTAATCTATTTGAGAGAGTCCAGTCTCTCGTTTCCATTGTTGGGGAGGACTTGAGTTTTAGTCACCAAGTCACGTGCCCTTGTCTGAGAAGGCGGGAGTCATTGTGACCACTGGTCCACGTCGTTGTGTCCACAACCTAAACGGCCAACTGGACCATAAACCAAGCTAACGGAGTCCCCGATGCATTGACATTCCCAAATCTACCCATGTTATAGATAATACGTTTCTGAAACGTTGGCCACAGAAGTACCACTACAACTACGACTTCGACCCAACTGCATTCTTCTTCGCTTCCTTCAGCTTCTCGATCCGCTGTTAGTACAAAAGAAAGAAAGAGAACCGACGTCAGCAAGTGTAATCACTCACATGATGCACGGAGAAACGAAAAAGAAAAGAAAACACGAAGACCCACCAATCTCCGTTCCTCCTTCCTCCTCGCCATCTCAGCCGCCTTCTCCTCCTTCGACATGCCGGACATGCTCTTCGCCTCCGGCTCCGCAGGCACAGGTGTCGTCCGCCCGCTCGAATTCGCAGACGCAGACACAGAGAACGAGCCCGGGACCAACGTCCGCGGTTGAGGCGCCACCACAGACACGTGTGCAGGCGACGAAGCCGTACGCTGGACTTGGCTATTCGGCGCCGGGGACAGGGCGCGTGCTATAGACTGAGGTCGCGGCTGGGGCGACATTGCGCGCTTTGGTGATAGTGGTTGGGCGCGTATGATGGGCGGAGGTACAGGGGCCGCCCAGGGATCCACGAAGCCCAGGTTATCCGCTTTGGATTGGGACGCGGATGTGTCCATCTCGCCCCATTCGTCGTCGTCTTGCTGTGCGGCGGCGCTTCCGCTTCCGTTTAGGGATATCCCGAGCCCCGTGCCGGACGTGGACGCAGTTGCAAATTCGCCTGGTGTGAACGAGTGAGCGTGAGCAAGATTTCATCGATGGACACGGATCGCGATAACAAAACAAAAGTAAAATAACGAAAGGTAAACACGTACTCCAATCCTCTTCTCCGAGCAGATCGTCCCCATCTCCATCGCCGGGCCACGTCCCGCTCATGCTCCTAGCTTCCTGTTCAGCAACGAGCACGCCGATCGGGAGTTTACTCTTCGTGGCCCCGAGCTGCATCCCCCCTCCTCTTGCTTTGGGCTGAGAAGACGAAGAAGCGTTAGCGGAAGGTGATGGTGATGGTGATAAAATGTCGAAAGAAGGCGCAGGCGCGGGGAGCGGCGTGGAAGTCCTGGAGCCGGCGGTGGTAGACATGGTGCTTTGCATATCGGCGGGTACGAGCTGTGACAATAAAGATACAGATACATAAGCATGGGGCACATGTCAAATATAGTGCAATTCAGGAACGCGACACGACATGAACGAGACGCACCTTTTTCCCCAGCGAGGAAATTGCCCAGCCAGCGAGTGCACCAGCGGCGCCTGCCGCTGTGTTGACAAGCGCAGCTTGGTTCAAGCCGCCGGGAGGCATGGGCATCGTCGTTTCCGACGCCGCATCGTCCCCGGAGCTCGTGAGGGCTGTTTCGGGCTATTGAGAATATCCAAGCGGTCAGCGACTTTCATCATAAGAGTGTAAGATACGAAAACACGAAACGACATCGGCGAAACATGAAATGAAACAAATCAAACCAAATCAGCGAATGTAAAGTATGCTCACCATCGCGGCGGCATACGCCTCCAGCCGCTTCACAAACAGTTCCACGGCCTTGGCCGCCTGGTCACGGACGAGCTTCTCCTTATCGAGCATCGCTCCCGCAGCGCATGGCACCACGCGCGCCGCGACGTCTTCCACCTCGAAGCACTCCGCGCAGGCCATGAAAGCCATGACGCCCGCCACACGCGCGTGCACGAACGGGTCTTTGGTCGCTTTGCCGAAGGCGGGTATGAGGACCTGCGAAGAGAGCGGGGCGTATAAGTGGAAACTGTCAGTGGGAAACACGCCACCGCACTTTTTTCTTCGTGTTATACCCTAAACTCGGGCCCAGCCGGCCGATGAGGATGCAGGTGTTGGTGCGGATGGACGCTTCGGGGTCAGATTGCATGCGCGCGAGGTGCCGGAGGAGGTCGTTGTTGAGTATACGGTCGGATAGCTGGGAGAGAGGATGGTACGTTATGTTACAGGCATGATATGCGGGTATCGATGGGTGGACTGGCTGACCTTGGGTGCGAGGAGTACGATCGCGCGTACGGTCGCTTCCCGTATGACGGCGACCGTATCCGAGAATCCCGTTTGCTACCCCACCATCAAATACCGCATCAGTACCAATAACAGTGACCTTTTTAGAAAGCAAAGGTCTCACCAGGTGCGGCCACACCTGCTCAGTAACCATCCGCTTGTCCAATTTCTCGGCGTACTCGGGGAGAGCGTCGAGCAGGGCCATGCGCGTCCCGCGGTCGGGGCTCGCATAGAGCTTGACGAGGGGCGCTAGGACGGCGGAGGAGTATTCCTGTGGAGAAACGGAGGCTCCGAGGGCGAGGATGAGCGGGAGGATAGAAGCGGCAGAGGCGCCGGCGTGATCGAGCGCGGAGAGGAGCGATGGGAGGACACGGTGCGAGGAGAACTCGGGCGGGAATGATGACATGGAGTCTTTCAGCGTCCGGAGGAAGGACGATTTCTCCGCCTCCCCGGCGAGGCTGAAGTTGTCCAACCCGGCACAGACTTTAACGAGTCTGTTCTTCACGAAAAACCCGTCCCCTGATTCTGCCATGCCGTTCTCGAGGAACGTCTTCGGCGTCATGCGCGCTTTCGGGTTCGGGTTGAGGAGCTTTTTGAAGGAGGGAAAGACTGAGGTGGGTATCGCACCGCGGGAGGATGGGAGTGGTGGGGGGTGAGGCGGCTGGGCGGTCGGTGGTGGAGGGTGCGTGGGGTTGAATACTGCATGTAATAACAGACCGAGGGCGTACGCGTCACTCGCTGAGACGGGGTGTCTGGATTGGATGAGCGGGCATCAGCCATTGTATTGTTAAACTCACTCTTTCAGACTCGACCAACCGCCTTTCTTCACTTCCGGCGGGGCGCACAACATCGCGTCGGGGAGGAGCCCGCCCATCGTCTGTAGAAAGAACTTTCAAGGACTTTCATAAGAGAAAAAAGAGACTACACACATATAGCACAGCTAAATCGTCCTTTGGGTTGCTGAGCAGCTCGAATCCGCCGAGTTTCCACTCCCCCGACGGAGATATGAAGATCGCGTTCGTCCTCACGTTCCCATGCGACGATGCACAGGTGTCATTGATGAATGCCAGCGCGACGGATATGCGATGCAGCCCCCACAGCAGCCAATCCTCCCTCTCCTGTGCTTGCGTCGACCACGTTTGCAGAGCGGCAGAGAGCGGGCGCACACGCTCGGTCATGATGTAGATTACCGAGTCGCTCTCGACGACGTCCATGAATTTGAGTGTGTCTGGATGGCGGATCGTACGCAGTTTGCGCAGTGCGTTTCGGGCGAGCGGGATAGTGGGTTTGTTGAGCGGGTGCGTGAGTTCGTATTCGAAGACAGATACTGCGCTGCCGTCGTCCTGGAGTTCATGAATTGAGTGTGAGCGTGATTGGGGGGTAATGTATCAATAGATCAACTCACCCGCTTTGTAGCATCGTAGAGGTTCCAAACCGTTTCATTGGACGCAATCTTCGGACCCAGCGAGAATGGGAGGTTTATGCCTGATTTCTGAATGAGCGTAGATACAGCAGCAGATCCAAAGTTTCGCAGGTAGTCCATTGGGATATGTGGGCGGCTGTGGTGAGCCTCAGAGTGAGATAGAGGTCTTGTTTTGAATTCTTTTCCTATTTTTAAAACCATGTAAGTTACTTATGTAGCCTAAACGTAGGTGATCGTCAAATTACATACCAGAGTTATGTATTTGGAATCAACTAGACTCTTTCTGACCTTACACTCCTCGTCGTAGACACGTTTCAGTGACGTTCATGCCAGCGGACGCGAATACATAACGAGCGGTTGCAAAACATTCCCAGCATGCGCCACATCGAAATAAAGCGCTCACTGGCAGCATTAACTTACCACTAGACGCCCATAGAAGCTGCAATGCGTCAAAAACGTGCCTTGGACCATCGCGCTGGAACCATTTCCACTCTCCCTCTTCTCTTCTCTTCGACGTGGACCCACCGCTGAGCACATCTGCGAAGGTATGTCAAATCCAGCTATTCAATCTGGACCAGCACTCACACACCCACAATGACTTTCCTAAGGGTACGAAATCTGACATCCGATCTTCAGGAACAGTAAGAGTATCAACTCATCGCTACCTTCGTGATCGCTTCGTTTGCCCGTGATGAACCGACCCAGCGCAACCGTATTGGCGCAACTAGCAGCTTCCCCAAACGACGTTGCGGCAGGGATCGCCCAATGTGTTCAAGCCCTCATTCATTCAACCACCTCTTCGACGACAAGGACCTTCCCGATTATGGTGGAGTATGCTGGCCCAAATGGCCTAACAACCAAGGCATTCGGCAGACAGCATCTCTCTCGTATCCCCTTTAGAGTACGTGCTTTCTCGTACTATTACTACCTTGATTCGCGCCCGATCTCCTTCGCTCACCCCGACTCTTTTGCTGATATCTTAGACTGTATTTGCGCTCATCAAATCCTCTCTCAATCTCCCGGACACCGCGCGGGTAACGGCTGCTACATTCTACAAAGAAGACGGTGTTATCGACCCAACGCACATCCAGATCGACCAAGATTCGTGGTCGGAGCTGGTACCATTCATCCACTCCTTGCACGTTGAAGAGGACCGCCCGGCACTCTCTCCCGGTGCCGCGGGGCGGCTGAATTTGAACGCCAATGCGTTCGTTCCTGGCGGAAGTGGAGTCGCATTGAAGAACGCCAATGGGACGAGGGTGGATCTGCAGTCTTTGCGCAAACAAAGTCTCTCCCCAACCTCGACGGGTGGGTGCTGTGTTCGCGTCACCTTGCGGTTACTGACATCGGGCTTTAGTTGCCGTTATCCCGAGTCCGATATCGTGATGCCTTTTAGACACAAAAACAAAATGGGAGAAGGAGAAGCGTCTTGGGAGCCCGGCTTTTCATCCTCTCACATAAGGCTGCGCAAAATAGCTTTGCTGGTTTTGTTATGAAATCAATCAGATCAAGTATCCAGATATCTGACAGTATCGTGAACTCGAGCCATGCTGCAACTGTGTCAGTGTAAACTATCAATCCCTCGCATCCTCAAGGTTGCGATACACTCATTGGCTACATATCCCCAGGAGTTTCTCGAATCAACCGAGCCTTTCGACAAGGTACAAACAATTGAAGAACATGATACTGATCTGCTGCGAGTGACTTGGTCGCAATGCGAAAGTGTGCATCAGAGATCCTTTCTTATTGACCTAAATCTCGTAGGGCTCTCTAATGCTGGTGCAGATACCTTCGGAAACTGGTGAAGACGTCAGCGATAACCCATAGGATAACTACATAGTTGATTCTCTTCCCCTACCACAAATGGTGTCGCACACAATCCGGTGGACTTCTTCGTTGACATAGCCCCTTCTTCTCCAGATGTTCACGCCGGGCGCGGCTGCATCTCCGCCTCTTCAAGCTTCATTGATCATGATTCGCAGGGACCATCTTAGCTGTATCCCGCCGATGATCACGCTTGCAGAGGACTTCAAGTCAAAACTCGTAACTAGCACAACCACAATACACCACCGACTCCAACACAAAAGAACGCATTCAACACGCGGGGTATTTCAGATATTTCAACTATGCATACCTTGTGAGTACCTTGGTGCCGAGTCGCTTCTTTTCTCTGATCGCACCTAGGCACTAGTCTCAGATATATCTGTGGGCTACCATCCACGTCATTAACCACCACCATGATTCAGTATTCAACGATCCATATAGTGACTACTATAAGATGGACGAGAGCAACTCAACTCCGCATCTACCTGTACCCGTCAGCTCACCTCTGCACCCCTCGAATGCGGAATCATCTTGACAGTACACGGCACGTCCATTCAAGTCTGTAATCATTGCGTCGAATCTCATGACTTTCACTTCTTTGTATCTTGTACCCGGTGATTATTTGCACTTACATATCCTATATGTTTTCTTCGATACGTCAAAGCTCATGTGATGTGATATTCTTGCCACTCATTCTTCGGGGACAGCGAACCATTTCCGATTCGCTGTAGCCATAGGCTCTCAGTTATGTTATGCGTGTCCCAACTGTATGCGTAGCAATAGAACCCCAAGACCTCACTCCATAATGCCCGTATCGGCATAACCATAGCACTGACAGCCCAATAAACAGATAAGTAGTTGGCAATTGGTTGGCATGCCAGGCAAGATGAAGTGACTACTGAGTAAATTCACGTGACAATACCCTGAAAATTTGCACAGCCGCTGCCTGCACGATCTTCCTCCTGGCCATTATCTAGCCACAAACTAATATAGTCCAGCATGGCGACCCATCCAGTGATATTCACTACCAAAACTCCCTATGCTCTACCCTCTCAAAAGTTCCTCATTCCCATCCAATGGAAGCGTTACCAGCTTTCGCAGCTCATCAACAAGGCGCTTTCCCTTCCCAATCCTATACCTTTTGATTTCCTTGTCCGGGGAAGTGACATTCTAAGAGGATCGCTGGGAGAATGGACGACAGCGAACGGAGTTGGTGAGGTGAGTTGCAGTCTTCGTTGATGTGCTCGGGAGGTGGATCATCCATGAGGGAAATGGGAAATATGATGGAAAGGATATCGTCGACCGAGTTGGAGTGTAAGTGTGGAAAGGTTCGCTGACATGGTAAATGATGAGTAGGAAGACACCCTTGAGATTGAATACTTCGAGAGTATCCTACCGCCTCAGCGGATGTCCACTCTCCCTCACGAAGATTGGGTATCCTCCATCTCATCTCAAATACCCCAGTACGTAGTGTTATCATCGCTTATCTCTTCCTATATTGCACTTGTCCAGTTCTCTTTCCTTTCCGCTTTTCAAAGCGATTGGCTAACTGGGCTTCACATTTATCAAACCCCTTGCAACATTTTATATGGACGAACCTGGCTGAAACCTGTACCAACAGACACCTTCTTACCGCCTCGTATGACGGCCATATACGCCTATTCGACTATTCCCAGGCCGTTGTCGCAGATATCCCAACACACGCAGCAGCCATCACCTCCATCTGCTCAATTCCACCCGTCTCCTCGCCAAACTCGTCGGAATCGGACTTAGATTCAGAAGACCGACAAACGTTCACAATCGCAAGTGCATCCCACGACCTTACTGCACGCCTCACCAAAATATCGTTACCCCTGTCCTCGCACTCACAAAAAGCTACATTCCAGTCCCTCGCAACCCTCCACTTACACACCCTTCCCCTTTCTTCCATCACTGCGGACAGCACGGGGACTCACCTCCTCACGGCCTCTTGGGACGGACTCGTCGGCTTCTGGGACACGCAAGTGCCAGACCAAGATGATGGTATCCCAGCTTCGTTGCTTGGGAATGGTGAGGATGCGAGCTCCCAACCAAAAAAGAAGCGCAGGGTCGCAGCGGACATCACTGGCGAAACCAAACTGCGGCGCAAAGCACCTTTGACAGTTTTCAAATCACATACGAATCGCGTGTCAAAGGCGCTATTTGGTGCTGAGAATGGAAGCGGGAATGGAAAGGCCTATAGTTGCGGCTTTGACTCGACGGTGCGGACATGGGATGTTGAAATGGGTGTGTGCGTCGATACTATCGTAAGTTATGATCTGTGCCCCATTGCACCATGCCTTTACTGCATAAAGAGGAGTACTAATCAATTACCTAGACCGCATCTAAGAAACCATTCCTTGACCTCGCGCTCACGCCCGACGCCCGTACCGCTCTTGCAGCCTCTACAGATCGCACCGTCACTATCTATGATCTCCGCGCGTCGTCACTAACAACGTCCGCAGGCGCGCTGCAACACCCTACAACTGTGTCATGCATTGCACTGCCCACGAGTGCACATGCACCATCTCCATCGGCAACAGCCAAAGCGGCTAATCTTGATGCTGATCCTGGCATCGCTAATCATGACGCGACGATATCGCAGAATCAGTTTGTTACAGGTGCATACGATGGCATCGCACGTGTGTGGGACCTGCGGAGCATGCGCGCGGCGGTTGCGGTGTGTAGGGTGTGGGAAGGCAAGAAGAAGATCCTAAGCGTTGATTGGGCACGCGGGGGAGCGGGGTCGGGTACGAATGGCATGGTCAGCGTTGGCGGCGAGGGAGGGGTCGAAATTTGGAGGGTTGGGTGAAGCGGTGGGCAGTGGGCACGAAAAAGACAAAAATGACATGTCATGGTCCTCTATATTTTCACATGTTACCATTGACACTGACATTCAATCGGAGTAGACATTTGGGAGACGGCCTACTGAAGTCAGGTTCTCGAAATCACTGTCCTCAGCTTGTGACGACATTCTTCGAGGCGCACATCTATCACACACTAAGTCTAGCAGAAGCGCTCAAGCGTACTGCCAACTATCCCATGGATGACTGTCGGCGAAATTTCATAGTGGGTCCAACATTGATCCGCTTTAAAGTTCACCGTCCGATCCCATTTCTTTGGCCCACTTCGAACTTGAATTCAGAATCACTGGCGCTCACTGCTGCGGCTTTTCACCTAATAAAGCTAATGAAATTGAAGCAGCTTCTGCCAACTTCTGCAGTAATTTTATTCTGAATACTGCTAATAGCTTTCCGCCCTCCCTAGCTACTTTTATATATCCTTCCGATCCTTCTGGATGCCGTGTTATGGTGTTCGTAGACCTGCAACAGTCTGCAATTCGCCTGGCCAACGCCACCATCAAACGAAAATATTGTGGGACTTGGACACACTGCACGAAACTCAAACCCCCGACGTGTGGATGCCTCAACCTGCAGGTTTGTAATGACTCGAAACTACAGATGGGCCAAATCGCGCCAATTCCTCCACATGAACGATTCTGAGGCTGAGTCGGACCACAGGAATTCGCATGGCTGGAGGAGGATGTCCGATATTTTCGCGTTTCTTCAAAGATCGATGCACATCGGTCATGACATTTTGTGTCGGTATCGGCGGAGAAGCTGAATGACAGAAGCCATTTATGATCTGAAAGACGACTCGGAGTTCAGATCAAAATGTGCATTCCATATGTGTTTGGAAGTCCTTTAGTATGGTTGTTGGCAGCGCTTACAATTTCCTGGGCACCACATACCGTGTTCAGACATAAAGCAACATGGCGGCGGAATCAATTTACTGTCGACCCTACGGCAGCCTACACCGATATATATCTACTGCGCCTTATTGCGATCAGCCCACGTTAATTCAACTGAATGATGCATTCGGGCGATGTTCCTTGATATCTTTGATCGAGGCTCGTGGACCGGTCAAATTGATCATCCCGCAACAGGTATGGATTGCATTTATTCTCATATAATATATGCATGTAACATATGGTTTTTCTAGCCCCTCCCCTTACTACTTAGCGTGGTCCTCCACACCTCGCTTTAAGTCCTCAGGACCCTACAGGCTACCACCCGCGTTTACGGCGTGCCCCACCACGACACTCTACCATATACCCCACACAGGCTTATCCGTAACTGCATGTCATCCAGTCCCAGCTGGTCGCCTGATGAGAGCCATGACCTGGTATTTGCGGAGAAGATGTGGTTCCAAGGAAACGTCCTGATGGGTGTCGCCTATGGCATGGTTGTCGTCCTCTCTGCGATGTGTATGCATTCGCTGTGGCTCCGGCGGAGAGCGTGGAGCATGACTTCGAGTAAATCGATGTTTTTCTTATGTTATGTTTCGTTTATTTTCCTTATGGGCTCGATTTCGTTTGCTGGGAACAACCAGTTCGTGCAAATGGCCTTTATAGATAATCGGAATTATCCTGGAGGTGAGTTTTGACTTTAGCCCAAGTTTCGGTTTGCATTTCGGTCCTGATCACTTTTATTCGCCTGAAAATAGGCCCATCTGGTTATATAGTGGACGAGTTTTCCGTGCCTATCAATATAGCCAGTGATGTTGCACTCGTGATGGCCAACTGGTGTGCTGATTTGTTGTTGGTGGGGTGACAGTCCTTGAACAAATGCTCGTCACTTGAAGCTCATTAGCCTATCGTTTTTAGATATGGCGATGCACAGTCATCTTTCGGGATTGTAGAAACGTTTTGAGGCTCTCGGCAACGGTCATCCCAAGTTTAATGTTTGCTGCCTCCTTTGGTGCGTCCGAAGCCATTATTCATGTTCTCCCTGGTTGAGCGGTCAATTTCCTACAGCCATGGGCACAATGTGGCTGGTTCAGACGTCCTCTCCTTCCACTTCATTCATCAAGGTACAGAAAGGTATAAACTATACCGCACCATACTTTGGAATCTCACTCGCCATCAACATCGTCGTCACCTCGCTGATCGTGGTCCGTCTCCTCCTGATTCGGCATCGGCTTACATCGGTTTTGGGAGGCAACCATGGATCCCATTATACGAGTATCGCTGCACTGATCGTAGAGTCGGCATCGTTGTATACGGCGTCCTCCCTTTTGTTTTTGATCCCATTCGCCTTGAAGAGTCCCGTGGCGAACCTCTTTATACAGATCATGGGGGAGATTCAGGTAAGAGATTTCTTAGTGTCTATGATCTATCCTCTGATCAAGGTCACGATGGTTGTGATACACAGATTATCGCTCCCCTTTTGATTATTTATCGCGTGCTAGAAGGCAAGGCCTGGTCAGAACACACTGATGCTCGAACGACCGCACTTACAGGCGGAGGAGGAAACAGTATACATCTAAGGAGACTCCCGTCAGGACGCATGGTACCTTGTGACCTTGTTGATCAGAACCAGAAAGCGATGGAGGTGCAGGTGACTGTCGACGTCACAAAAAATGCTGTTTGAGTAAGATCGCTGCTGTTGGATCTGCAAATCCCTATCGATATTAAATAGACATACGTTGTATGTTTACCATGCGTTTTTTGGGAGGATATTATTCCCGCACTTGATCGAATCCCTTTGGCTAAACAGTGGGTGCAGTGTGATTTTGTATAATCACGAAACAGAGACGTCAAGAGGAGGGTATATACGTGAATGATACTGATTTAAATACACAAAATGTAGCGTAAAAACAAGAAAGCACATTGTCAATGATACAAGCTGTTCATCGCACTGCGAACAACTAATGCAAATAAGAAGGTTTTGAAAGCGCGAAAGTAGGTATACAGACATATGCAAGGTGCGCAGAATAGCGATATATGACGTCTGCAGCATCAAGTCACCTCCTCGATATCAACATGTACTGAATTGTCTGTTGTCCGTTGCCTCGTCATGGCAATGGTCTCATCGCCTTTGTCAGGTGCATTCGTCCCTTCATGGATGATGATATCCGTCGTACTAACTGATGAGCGATGTGTAGGCTGGGCGTGTTGCGTTGCGAAAACAATGTCGGAGAAGCGGCCTAGTCGAATTGCGTTGCTGTTTGTGCCTTTGCTGCTCATTGAAGACATGGTGGATGGACTGCTGAGCCATCCTCTACCTCGGGCTTCGCGGTAGATTATAAGGAGGGGAGCAATGAACTACCAAGGTGTGCATGATCCGTGTGAGCAATATGAGAGAGCTGGAATTAGATCATCTTACCTGTGCCTCGCCAAGAGCCTGTAGGAAAACATTAGATACAGGGTTATTAGCAGCAAAGGGGATCAGGAATAGGAGCGAGAAAATGGAGTATAGTGACGCCGACTCGACGATCATAGCGGCTATACTCGTATGGTCTGTTATGTGCCCAGGTCCGAGGACGCGGATTATATGCCGGCGGAAAAGGAGAAGACGGATGACAATCATGATGGTGACGATGATGTTGATAGCGAGAGAGAGAGAGAAGTAAGGGAATGTGTAATTAACGGAAGTTCCAGCGACTTGATAAGGCGAGGAAGCAGGTGAAGAGATTTGAAGAAGAAATAGGACACCAAGAGCTGTGCGAATTGCAGTCCGGTTAGTAGGCGTTGATATCAATTTGGAATTGACTCACCGAAAGATGCGACAAGCATGAGACCGGGGAAAGCTACTACTATCCACGGCGAGGTACCACAGTCTCTGTAGATCAGAATGCAGCGCCAGACCTAATCGATGGTCAGCTGTGATTTTAGAAATGTAACATATGAAGCCAACTTACCATTAAAGAATCTGCAAGCCAATTTGCCAGAACGAAAGAAACATTGGCAATTTCATCTGGGCCTATCGAGAACATCTGTTCTTCGAACGCAGCAGGACCTGTACTTTTACATCAGATACGATCAATTTCTTCTGCATATTAACAAGCTACCTCCTGGAAAATTCCGCTGATTGATGTAGGCGAGTTGTGTGAAGTCAGAATTGGAGCCCATAAAAAGTGACCCAAGCATAAACATGACACAAGAATAGAGAAGAAAGAACACATTTCGTCGGTGGTTGGCATCTTTAACCTTGATGCGTTTCCAGAGTGTTCGGAAACACAGCCAGAAAAGAGCCAAAACGACCCCATACCCCACGCCTGAGAGTAATGCTCCTTGAAGCCATGTTTGCTCGGCGAAAATCTGCGCAGCGGTCTCGTCTGGAGAGTAGGACATGACTAAAGAGCGCCTACTGGCACCCACAGAGAGAAACGCTGCAGCTACGATGTAAAGATGCGAGATGGGAGCAGAAAACTAGAAACTATCCCAGCATGGGCATTTGCTTAGTGTCGCCAAGCGCTCAGATGATGAGTACTGGTGCCGTTATTAGAGAAGCTTACTACTGTTTTTCTTCTGTGGTGCTTACCGTGGGGACTCGGAGATACTTGCCTGTTCTTTTTGCATTCGCAGTATCGATCAAGCGAGACTTACCATGTATGTAGTAGACAGCATAAAAGCACCCATAATGATCCAGGTGTTTGGATAAGATAATATCAACAAAACATAGTTTTTCGAGTTAATGGTGATGATGGTGATGAAGTGATAAAACATAAAACATCGACGACAAGTCGACAACCTGCTCAATTTAAAGCGGAAGCTATTTTTATGTGCTGTCCAACGGAAACTGACACCGAAGATATCGATGTATATTGTCGATTTGAATCCGTAGAAAATTGGCAGTGTACCATATCTGCCTCAAATATCAGACTAAGTATATTCGCGATGTTCGGTGTAGGTGTATGACGGAGTCAAGACAGAATGCCTAATGTTCAAACGCAAATGTTAATGCATCCCGAAACAAGGTAAATTAGACGTATGTATGTATATGTGGATGTAAATTTGTTCGCAGCTTTGGTGATTTGTCTACGGTGACAAAAGAAATGATTGATCGTGTGCTTGAAGTCGAATATGCTATTATATACCCGTAGAGATCAAGTCACGGTAGAGATAGTAGGTGCGATTGATAGCGAAAAAATTATGTCGGATCCACGTTGGTTGGAGAAGAGAGGAGGATATCTTTCAGGATTCTGATTTGTCGCTGGAGTTTACGTCTCAAAGGACAAGCCCTGGCGCGGACCTAGTTTTGCAGAAATCGTTTATCAAGTCGTTCATATGCATGGACGGAAGCAAGACGGAAGGAACTCTTGTGTACTAGCGGAGATTCGTCGGAGATTCTGAGTCAGTATCCATATATGGACTACTATCTTCCTCTCCAACATCAATAGATCACTGCTCACTCGTCGCCAACTTAACTTATGAAGCTTCGCTGAACTATACGCCTCCACCGCCTGAAGAGTTTCTCTTTCCCTTCAGATATAAACTTTGGCGATTCTCAACTGCGTTTTCAAGAGTGGCGAAGCCTAAATTTTTCTGATATTATTACGACTTGAGCCCTTTGTGAGCCCCGGTAGATGATGCATCAGGCCTTCATGCAACACAAAATGCAACAGTTCGCGAAATGATTTGCCAGCGGCGCCGTTCTTTCTCATAAAAGGCCGCCATTGTTTCGCGAACCTTTCTTGTCATCTGTGCCCTCTTCATTCCCTACTCACAACGACAGGAATTATTGACCAGTATCTTCATTGTTATAAATGACTATGCCGCCCTCCGAAGTCACCTTAGAGGTGAGTGAAGCGGTCTGTTAATATCACCTGAGTAATTCAAACTCATGGACAATCCTCTATGGCTAGACGCTGCCAACAGTAGAGTCGCGTGCATCGTCTGCACAGAAGCGAGGCCGCGGCGCACCTGACGCTTCGACAGCCGCCAAAGATTCTGCACCCCCCGCAAAACGGGCAAAATCCGGACCTGCTACAACTGATGCTCAAGTGGCTGATAAAGAAGTGTCTGCTACCGTGTGTATGCCCTCAGGTTCCCATTCATAGCCGCTAATACAGTTCTCTGAATTCAAGCAGATATTACCATCTGTTTACGCGGGAAATTTCGACCTATACTTGATGAAAAACCCATCTCTCGCAAAAATATATGTTCCCTCCGGTTCCAACCCTCCCAATTACGCAAAACTCTACGAGGCTATACTCGAGTATCAGGCGAAACGGGACTTCGCTGCGAGAGTCTATTTAAAAGTCTCGACCCCTTCCGAGTCCACAGAGCCCACCAAAGGCATTTTCGAAGGCCGCTCCATCGCCGATCCCATGTCAGACGAACCATTCGAAATAAATATCGACACATGCAAAATCGTCGATAAACTCGTGTTCAAAGCGAGTGAACTCTCTTCATTCCCCGCAGCATCCGCGAAGCACATGCCAGATGGGTCTGGGCTCGATGCTAAGACAGATTTGCCCAGGAACTGTGGGATTACCAGCGGTACCGGGGTGTTCAAAATGAAACGTGTATGGGCAGGGACATCAGCGAATGGGCAGCAGGAACTTTTCGAAGGTTATTTCTCCTGCAAGGTTAAATATAGCGCGATTTATAAGAGGAAGGGCCATGGGAACGGCGAGGATTTCAATTTTTCCTTCTGGGGTGTAAAGGCACTGAGGGACAAGGATGGCAAGGAGATTGGATTGGGTCCGAAGAACTGATATAAATCTTTGCTCCATCTTCACTTCAAACTATTTTGACTTCCTATTCATCTTGATATCGTATTCTTTTTTGTGTACAAACTTAATCAGCAGTACCCCACTGTGTTTTTATCTAATAACCGTTTGCTTCTTTGGCAATCGAGTGGGGTCCAAAGACGAACACTGGTATATATGATACTAATACAAACAAACTAGAAATCCGACTGAAGACTGACAATGGTATCAAGAACATTAGTAGGTGTATCTGAAATCGGGCGCGCGATCCCCCAATTCCCTCAATTCCTGTGCCGAATATTGGAGCTTCTCTCCTCGCTCATGGGCTAGACGCTCCACTTCATCTCTTTGGTGATTGATTCGTTTGTACAGCAGCAGGACAATTGGCAATGTGATGAATCCGATCCCGACAAACATCAGCTCAAGACCATCTAGATTAGACATGTCAGCACACACTACAGAGCAAGGAAATACCAGTGAGGATCGTGGTACTCACGCCCTAAAATAAATCGCGGGGAATCTTGAGTGCGGTATATGTTAGACGCGATTGCACCGCTCAAATTTCCGATGCCGATATGAAGAGCCATGCCAACTCCACGCTTGTATTGACCAGCCAGATTGTTCCCAAGCCTATGGTACGATGAGTGGACGGGGGTGAAGAAGGGCATGAATTCCAGACTTACCAGCACACAATCCCGGGGAACGCGGCGTAGCTCCCTGCGACACAGAAGAATGTACCAAAGTACTTCACTCCGCTCGGCGCGTTCGAAATATTGATGGCAAATCCGATCAGGCACATCACAAGTCCCGCAAGAATGAATGGCGAGCGTATTTTAAGTTTGTCGGAGAAGTGCGCAAACACAAGGAGAACAATCGCTGGAGTGATCATTCGTCAGGGGACAGCGCAAGGGGACTAGGGGGAAAAGTGGATTTACTTGCGACAACATACGGGGGAACGGTCAGAAGCTGACTGATTGGGGTGTCATATCCAAAGCTAGTGATCAAGGGTTAGGAACATGTATTGTAAAGTAAGAGAATACCAAACTCTTTAATGATTGTCCTGTATAAATTGGCAATTAATGTTATTCGATGTGAGTCCACTGACCAGTACTCACGGTAAAAACAACGTAATCCCGTAAACTTACAGATACGCAAACTTCAATATGCTTGAAGCCGTGGATGCAAATAAAATCGGGCTTACGAGGGGCAACGATGGACATGTAAACGAGAATATGAAGCCAGACCTTTATAGATAGGATTTAAGTCAGCTCAAAGAGTCCTAACAGATATAAAAGCAATACTAGCCACTTACCTGCCAATCAGCGAAAGCAGCCCAAACATGTCGAGGCGCAAAATTCTCTTCCTCCCCAACAGAGGAATTGTCGTATTCTAAATATATCTCAGCGGAGCCTTGGTAGAATAGTGAGACAATCATAACACACTCTTCCTCCAGATGATGAAAGCACGCTCTTCTTGAGTAAGGAACTTTGCAGTATCGGGGAAGTCCACCAGAACTTTGCCGTGATATGAGCAAAATGCAGCTAATGATTGCATTGCCGAGACGTACTAAACAAGGCAGCCACTGCGACCACTATCGTAGCGATGCCTTCAAGGATCTAGCCGAATATTTAGCCCAGATATCGGATGCTATCATTGGTAGCAATCTTACAAAGATCCATGACCATCCTTCAAGCCCTTTGGTGCCGCCCATGTAACCAATTCCGAAAGCCAAAAGACCAGAAAAAGCCCCTGCATCAAACCATTATTAATCCAATCTTAACGTAGATGAAGTTTCCTTACCTGCAAGTGTAGCGGCACCAAAGAAAAGCCCAACGCGGTACTGAAGCATGTGCCTCGGATACCACAGAGAGAGACTAACCTCAGACGGCTTGTATCAGTTTGAGATATCATTGCAAACGAACTTACTAATACACGACACCGGGGAACAATCCAGCCTCCGCGATGCCCAGGCAAACACGAACTCCAACAAGCTGGGGATATCTAAGAATAAAGGTAAGGGTTACATAGGAATTTGGGGATGAATGACGAAGATACGTTTTGACTAGACCCATTAATGTCCTAAGAATGTTGCGAGAAAGTTAACTTCAAGGACTGGTCACCGCGAGGATATCCAAACTGCGGAACCTACATTATAAGGCCCCAAAGAATCTGCAAGGAAATAACAAGCGCACAGTGACTTCATTATTAAGGAAGACCGCGGTAAGTCAGTTACACTTACCATGATTCCTGGAAGCCATCTGTTAGCGGCAAACCACTTATTATTCAGATGTTTGTACAACACAGTGTAACAAGTGTTTACCTGGATGGTCTGAATGCTTTCAGAACAAGGCTGGATAACGAAAAATAGGTAAATAAACTTCCAGAAGAGATGGGGATGACATAGTGATATATACTTGGCAGGACATTCAAAAATGCAATAAGGCTGCAACGGAAAGTCAGAGATACTCGCTGAACCGAGAGATGGCATGTTCATACAATAAAAAACATGGTCTGGGTGAATGCTTTGAGCACAGATAAGTAAAATATGGGGGCAATGGGCTTACCAGCGCGATATTATACTTATTTCCAGTCAAGTTCAGCTGAGTGGTGATTCCTTCTAACTTGGCATTTCCTGCGTTTCAAGTTATTGAAACACAAGTGAACAAGATGGGATGCTTGGATTTACCAATATTCCCTGCCAGATTAAAAACCGATTAGCGAGGTAAAGTTGCGGACATGGGAAATCAATTGCTTTACCTCGGTCTAAGAATGATAAAAGATACATCAAGCTCATAATCGGCATCAGGCGCATGTCCACCTTTCGCCATAATTTTCTTTCCTCATCCGCGTTCAGTTCGTATGGGGGTGTGGTAGCGCTGGAAATATCTGCATCCTCAAGTTGGGATGCTTGAATTTGCTTTTCATCCGCGCTGCTGCGCTCATCTTTGGCTAAAGACGACATGTGAGTAGCTGAAACCAGAGAAAAGCGTCAGGAATATGATGAACCGACCAATTTTGTTTGAGGTGCTTTATGTAAAGATATAGTGCGGGGTGTGATCGGACCTGGACCGCTGTCAAAAGTCAACGGATAGGCAAAAATAGGTCTGCGTAGGTCTGCGTGCTCCAGACGCAACCTGACGCAACTGACTTTACGGCAAGAGGAGCAAAGGCTTCTCCGTTACTCCGTACAAGCAGCCCCAAAGGCGTGACCACGTGGCTATGGAATATGCTCACTGAACCTCAAACATAATATGGATGGGGACGAATGCAAGATGTCGAATTCGCTCAATCAGTAGATTGTGGCCACGTTGGTGGTACCTTATCGGGTGTTGGGGTTAAAGGCTTGGCACCGGGACAAGCGAAGTGTGGTAGCGGGTGAGAATACTCGAACATACGGGTTTGACGTGTGACCATAGATGATGGTCATGACTTTGGAAATCATGTGAGTCAAATGTGAGTTTGTCGTAATTGTCTCCCTTTGCTGACTGCTCAGTAGAAGTGTACAAGCTCACGGACGTCACCTGCTTAGGTATTTTGACAACACATTCGGCGGTTGTAAGGTCGACAACGAACTACAAAATGTACCTGAAGTCGGGCGCCCGATCGCCCAGTTCCCTCACCTCCTGATTATCGAGCCTCCCCTTTGAAGCATCCCGGAGGGTACAGGAGTTATCTCTGTGCTTGTTAATTCGATGATACGTCCACGCGACAGCAGGAACTGACACCAAGCCTACGCTTACAAAGAGGATCTCTATGGCATCTGCAGCAAAGATGATGAGTGGATGATACCACGCACTTGAACAAAATTACAATACAACTCACGGCCTAATATGTATCTGGGCGAGTCTTCTGCGAGATAAACATTGGATGCTACAGCACCACTGAGGTTTCCAAAGCAGATAATCAAGGCCAGCCCGACCCCACGTTTGTATTGACCCGAGAGATTACTGCCGAGCCTAAAAGTAGTAGGCGACCGGTAATATTGTTCAACACATGTGTTCGATGACCGAATAAAGCGCCCAACTCACCAAGCAATGACCCCTGGAAATGCAGAATAACTGCCAATTACACAACAGAATGTTCCGAAATATTTTGCTCCACTGGATGCATTTGAAATGTTGATCACAAATCCGATGAGAGAGACACAAAGGCCGACAAAGAGGAAAGGCGAGCGCAGTCTAAGCTTGTCCGAGTAATGGGCAAATATAAGTAGCACAAGAGCTTCATAACCTGAATTAGTCATCGGACGGATCGTGCCAGACAAAAGGACCAACTTGCGACGATATATGGCGGGATGGTCAGTAACTCGCTGACAGTAGTATCGTACCCAAAGCTACAAAGCTTGTGATTAGAAGAGACGCTCAGGGTAAAAAAAATCTTACTCAGAAATGATGGTTCTGTTGGGCCATTATCAGATAAATCGCCACAATGAGCATCACTGAAGTGGTAGACATACGGTAAAAACAGTGTGATAGCGTAGACTTCCAAGGTCATATAGAGAGATTTATTGAAAATCGATCGGGGAAAGAAGGAAACGAGGCTTACGAGGCCCAATCACGGATATATTGATCAAAGCACACATCCAAACCTGTAGAACAACTCTCGTAAGTATCTCTGTTAGAGACTGCGTGTTAACTCCAACCTGCCAATCCGTGAAAGCAGCCCAAACATGCTGGAAAGCGAAGTGTTCAGCTTCTCCACTGGAAGAAGTATCGTATCCTATACATAAGACAGGTAAGCAACGTAGTCCCGGCGTAAGGTCGTAAGCGTACGTTTTCTCCACAGCACAAAATCGCGTTCCTCTACCGTTAGAAATTTCGCAGTGTCCGGAAAATCGACCATAGCTAACGCGTTGACGACTCAATTATTTGACATCGAGTGTGGATAATATGAAAGCATACTGAACAGTGCAACAACGGCGACCAGAACAGTGGCAATCCCTTCAAGAAGCTGCGGCAGCTTGGGGTAGGTAACAGAGAAAGGCGATAAAAATGCGAGGGACATACAAAAATCCAAGACCAACCAAGCAATCCTGCAGTTCCACTCATAAAACTGATCCCAAACGCAAATAGACCGGAAAATGCTCCTGCAATGGGATAGTTATATATATTATTACCTCGAAGGCCGATCAAAAAGAAGGGCCGCTCACCAGCAAGTGAAGCTGCTCCGAAGAACAGAGCAATGCGGTATTGTAACATCTCCCTCGGATACCATAATGTTAAGCTGGTATCAGGTCACAGACTGCATAGACATAATTCGATGTGAAATATTGGACCATACTTACTAGTATACAACACCTGGGAACAATCCTGCTTCCGCTACCCCCAAACAAAGGCGTACCCCAACTAACTGAGGATATCTAACACAATCATCAGTCTACGAGAGAGATAAAGTAGATGTAACCTGCGTTTTCACTAGACTCATCAATGTCCTAAAATGTTTCATTCCCAAACGCTTAGAATGTCTTCCAAAAATCTATGCAAACTACGCACATTGCGATACCCCATATAATCTTGATTCCATGTCAGTATTTTTAAGGTGATTAAGCTTGTATTATCACCGTGATTCCGGGGAGCCATCTACAGGTAAGGTATTTAGCATCTGTTCATATATGAACTTTGGAGACAAATCTGATACTTACCTCGATGGGCGAAAGAGTTTTAGAACAAGACTGGAGCACTTGGATATGAGTTTCCGACCATAGAATGCAGCAAAGATATTAAATGTACTTTGAGGGGCATTCGAAAACACAATATGGCTTGCCATCTCATAAGAAGTTGGCAGTAAACAGTCGCAGATTGACTTACAATGAAGAACATAGTCTTTAAACGCGGGTTAGAGGGGAAGATAGGAGGTATAAAAATCAGAGCCTGACCAGAGCGATGTTGTATTGATCTCCCGTAAGATTCAATTGCTTTGTCAATCCCTCAAGTTTCGCATTTCCTAAAGAAATCGAATTTGCGATCAGCGTGAGCTTCGATAGCTAGCGAGATACTAACCGATATTGCCTGAATGCAGGGGAAACTATAGGATCATTTATCATAGTCATGCAAAAAGCGACATACCACGATCCAAGAACGACAGCAAATACATCAAACTCAAGATAGGCATAAGTCGGAGATCAATCTTCCTCCATATTCTTCTCTGCTCTTCGGGAGAGAAGTTGGAAGGGGGAGGGGGGATGTCAACGATATTTTCGACATGTTCTGAAGGCAAGTCGCACTGGAGATCCTGCTTTGCAAGAGAAGACATGGTAAACGAAGGCAGAACCTATTTTACTTACCGATCAACTTGAAGTATTGCGGTATAAGATCGGATCGTGGAGAGGAGAGATAAAAATATGAACAGGTTCCGCCAAGGATCTGTCATTAGGACAATATGCCTATGTTATACATTATATAGAAGGAACGACTGTCTTCCTTCTATTTTTTTGGTCTGCCTACGGGAGACTAATGTTATACCACAAGACCTTGCACATGACACCAGCGTTTACCGGTGACTTATGGTTCGTTCTCTAACGGAGATCAACATTCGAGAAAGCATGGATGTGTACAAACCGACTGGAGTTGCTTTTTACTTGAGTGAACTATATCACACTAATTTCTGATGAAGTTCTTGGCAGATTTTTTTTATTCGTTCTGACGGGCCCGGAGGAACTTTTGCCTTTTGTTCTCGATGAGAAAAACGAAATTCTGAGTTGACACTATCTGACATTAATTAGATGGGTAGAAACCCAAGTTGATATCTTTCAAGTTGGAATATGATAATACGATGAGTTTGATCAAGATTGAATTGAGAGGTTGTTGAACCCTGTGGCTGGGCCAGAATTCCTGTTGATGCTTGTTTGGTCTGCCACGTCTCTCTCGAAATTGTCTTTGAACTAATACGCTTAAATCCCACCAGTTCAAACGTTTCTACATCTCTTCCCTCAGCCGTTCCTTGGCTTTCGTCCATTATGAGCGGGTGTAAGCACACCTACTTTCTTTTATAGCTCACATACTAAGTTATGTTTTTGAAACAGTCCGGTTTTTGAATCTTGTCCGACCATTCCTTCCACTTCTACCAGAGGTTTCTTCCCCAGACCGGAAGGTGGGTAGTAACAGAGTTTTCTTCTCTCAATTGGCTCACCGAAATCTTTTTATTACTCTCAACTCAGGTTCCTTTCAACCAAAAGCTTCTATGGACAGCCGTTACCCTCCTCATTTTCTTGGTTTGCTCTCAAGTACCATTGTATGGCATTATGTCCTCCGACTCGTCTGACCCACTTTACTGGATGCGTGTCATCCTTGCGTCCAACCGTGGTACCCTAATGGAACTCGGTATAAGTCCTATCGTCACCAGTGGAATGATTATGCAACTGCTAGCCGGTGCCAACTTGATTGAGGTTGACTTCAGTTTGAAGGAAGACCGCGCGCTCTTCAGCGGAGCACAGAAGCGTAAGTTGCCCAGGCCCACGCGTAAAAACCAAGTTAACACGTTTATCACAGTTTTCGCACTCATTATCTCGCTTGGTCAGGCTACTGTCTACGTGTTGACTGGCTTATACGGACAACCCAGTGACCTGGGGGCTGGTGTCTGTCTTTTGCTCATCATCCAACTGGTTTCTGCGGCGCTCATTGTTATCCTCTTGGATGAGCTTCTCCAGAAAGGTTACGGTCTCGGCTCTGGTATCTCGCTCTTCATCGCGACCAACATTTGCGAATCCATCATCTGGAAAGCTTTCTCGCCCACCACTATCAACACTGGCCGTGGGCCCGAGTTCGAAGGTGCCATCGTCGCGCTTTTCCACCTGCTCTTCACATGGAACGACAAGGGCCGTGCTTTGCGCGAGGCCTTCTGGCGCGACAGGCTCCCCAATGTCATGAACTTGCTCGCGACCGTCATCGTTTTCGCAGCTGTGATCTACATGCAAGGTTTCCGCATTGAGATCCCAGTCAAGTCAAACCGATTCCGTGGACAACGTGGCTCGTACCCCGTGAAGCTTTTCTACACCTCAAACATGCCCATCATGTTGCAATCTGCTTTGACTTCGAATGTTTTCATCGTATCCCAGATGCTCGCTACCCGTTTCCCATCTAACATTCTTGTTAAGATCCTTGGCAGCTGGGAGGTACGTTACTGTTATGGTTTAGTTTATGCAGACGCCTGATGAAAAAACGATAGCCCATGGAAGACTCTCCTCAACTTCGCGCTGTCTCTGGTCTTGCCTACTACATGTCTCCTCCTCACACTCTTAAGGAGGCCTTTTTGGATCCCATTCACACAGCGCTTTACGTCGCTTTCATTGTGTCTGCATGTGCCCTGTTTTCTAAGACCTGGATTGAAGTTTCTGGCAGCGGACCACGCGATGTTGCCAAGCAATTGAAGGATCAACAGATGGTATGCAGCTCAATTCATCTTATGTATAACTGGTCTCATCGATATCAATTAAGGTTATGGCTGGTCACCGTGAGGGCTCGATGTACAAGGAACTCAAGCGTGTTATCCCAACTGCTGCTGCCTTCGGTGGTGCAATCCTTGGTCTTCTCTCCGTGGCTGCTGATTTGATGGGCGCGATTGGCAGCGGCACTGGTATCCTCATGGCTGTTACCATCATCTACAGCTACTGGGAGATCGGTATCCGAGTAAGTGCCCGCATTAGCCGTCATACAAGCAAATCACTCATTTTCACAATAGGAATCTGGTGGTCCAGAAATGGCTGCGTTCGGTGATCTTCTTAACTAAACAATTTTCGATGATCGCTATGCATCTTCTCCATGCCATGCCATGGGGTTTGGCAGACGAAAAGGAGACCAAATGGGGTTGTCCGTGTTACGCTTTTTGTGTGTGTTGACATGGCTTGTAAAAAATCTCTAGATACCTCTGGATTTCGACAGTCTCCTGCTCTACCTTTAGCACTGATAATTTAATAATGAGTTATCGACCAGTGGAACACCTGTTCGATGAGTATGTTGATTTCTGAGAGAGCCCAATGCTGGGTACATACATTATGTTTTTGGGTGTAAATTTATTATGAGGGATCGTATTATGACAAATCTCACTAAGACGGCCATTATAAGTGTAACCGCAGGCTTGCCTAATCTCAAGCTGAACTCATCATTTGCGTGCCATTTCAGCATGACTGAAGCGTCGAGGCTGGCTTCGTCTGCCAATCCAAAAGCTCCAAACCCATCTGGTCTCGTCCTTGGACCAGACGGGAAGCCCTGCAAGCCATGTACCGCTTTCCGAGACTGGAGGAAATCCCAACGCCCTGCTAGTACGAACTCGACCTCTAAAGCAGACCAAGCCCAACAGTCTACAGCCGCTATGATGGCCGCCTTTGCGGCCGGTACAGGAACGGGAGCAGGAAAACCACAAATAAGCAGACGTCTGCCTGACCCGGATATTCCACCTGCCCATTGTCCTCCAGACGTCGAACAACTTGGGCAAGCGACATGGGCATTTCTCCATTCTGCCGCAGCGTATTACCCCGAGCGCCCTACGCCGCACCAACGCGCGAATATGCTAAACCTTCTACACGCCCTGCCTGTTCTATATCCCTGTTCACACTGCGCGTCGGATTTCGGCGAGAAAATTAAGCAGCATCCGCCGGATGTGTCTGGACAGCGCCCGTTAAGTCGGTGGCTTTGTGAGAGACATAATGAGGTCAATGAGAAACTTGGGAAGGAGAGTTTTGACTGTCACAAGACTGATGAGAGGTGGCGGGATGGACCAGAGGATGGAAGTTGTGATTAGTATGTGATTATTGGAGTACTTGTCCTGACAACATCAGGTCAATCAATGCCAGGATGATTGAAAGCAACGCTTTATTCAGGGCTCCGACAATGGGAGAGCCGGAGACTGGAATTTCCGAACATTTATGTGCATTTCCGAGGATGATCGCCTCGCCAACACCGATGAAGCCGGTTATTTATTTTATTCTGTGAGCACCTCAATATTTTTGGTCATTGAATATCTAAAGTTCATGCCCATCGACGTTTAAGTAAGTATGCCACATGAAACCATCATGTAAGTTACCTATTGTTGGACTTGTGATTGCCTGTGGGGGTAGATGGCTGCAGATGGTCGGCAACTTAGTCTAAGGTGCCTGTTTATCCAGTCGTGCGTCGCCTTCGACCATCATATCTATACTTTCTCTAACAATGTTAATGGGATTCGATTTCGACTTAGAGTGCCTCGTTCGGCCGCATCACATCAAGGAAAGCGAACTTGTAAGTAAATTGGACATCCCAATGATACTACCTGATGTCTTTTAGCATCTGTCTTCCATGTTGTCCTGCACAACCCGGGCACCCCTGGCCTATTGTGATCTGATCTTCTCTATATAACGTTTAGGATGGGACCCCATTAATACCCAGTTTTTGTCGAACATTCCTTTCAGTGTGTCGATACTCCTCACTATGACCATTTCACTTGCTGAGATCACTCTAGTGTCGATATTTACAGAATCATTTCTATATGGTGACTGACGTTCTCCTTCATCCGATCACTCTCTCGCATCTAACCATAAATGATTCAGGAGTGTTTGCTGTACTTTTCGCCATCTCCATCTTCATCCTATGTAGTCGAAAAAGGTCCAATGGTGACATCAACAAACCTATGTTGGCCACCTCTCTGGCTTTATTTATTTTTTCTACTGCGGTAAAATAATTTCTACTGTGCTGCGAAAGGCGTATCTCATCACCTTTGTATAGCATATTGCAACCAATTTACGAAGATTACTGGATGCCTTCCTTCGCAGCGATGATCCTTCAACACAGCTCGCCCAAGTCGAAGTGACCACTTATGTGGTCAAAAGCGCATTTTATGTTGCACAAACTTGGGTTGGTGATGGCTTCATGGTTCGTGGCCTTTGCTTCATCATATCATCAGCCGTCTGGAAGGCAGACTCACGACACAGGTTTTCCCATCAGATTTATCGTCTCTACCTAGTCTGGAACGGTGATAAGCGCATTATGTTTCCTCTATATCTGTGGGGTACGGTGAGCATAGGTTAGTTATATCGAGGCATATGATCCATATTTGGCACTCAATGATTGTCAGGGGTCGGCATCGGCACTCTTCGAGCCATTGCGACGACAGCTTCCACTTCCACGATATTTCGATTGCATAATTGGATTGCTTCATTCTTTGCGATGACGCTGACGGTCAATTTTGCTTGCACATGTACGGCCCCATATCATTGCACGTAATTTACTCCCAGCACTTACAAAACTCAAAGCCCTCATTGCTGCTCGTATTCTCTATATGCAGCGAGCTATTGACGGGGTGAAAGTGGTCGGACGTAGTCTCATCCCTGCGGCTATGATCGTCATTGAATCCGGTGCAATTTATTCTGCGTGCTTGATCATCTTGCTGGTTCTATTTTTGAGCGACAGTTATGCTCAGTACATTGCTCTTGATGCGGTAAGTACGCTAAAAACTCAAATCTCGAACCTTTTTTCAACGGATTGACCTTCAGGTGATTCATGTTATTGTAAGTCTCGTGAGGCTTTCACTCATTCGTAACGCATATCGATTTGGCAATTTCCAGGGCGTGGTATTCTCTCTGATCATCGTCCGAGTTGGCCTTGGCATTTCTATCGAGAACCGCCTTCACTTCAATCGTACTGGACCAAACTCTTATCCTCGTACTCCTCAAAGCTTGGCCCAACCATTGAGACCAGTCGTTGTCAATATATCATCAATGTCCCATACAGATGATAGTATGGCGGACACTTGTGATAGAGAGGGACAAAGCGATTTTGCCCATAAAATCTCGGGCGGCAACTGATACTTCTTTACGATTACATTACTTTATTCTCTTGATCCATTTCTTGGGATAATAAATTTGGGTTTTTCGCCAACGTGAGCTTCCACCGGTTTGTGCTTCACTGCTCTTCTAAACGTCAGCTTTAGCATCAAATGATTCGGATACGAGTACAACACTGGCACTACCTCGCCGATGACCGGACAGTGTAAATGCATGGTTTCGCTTTTGAAGGCCATTCCCAGCGCCCGGTGTTGATAGCTTTTTATTTATGATTCACACATACCATGTAGGGATGTTATTCAATGACAACTCAGCACATAAAGGTATTTTATGACTTGAACTTGTAAGTATACTAATACTATGGACTCCCGCCGCCCGAACTTTGAATATCTGAATGTCGATCACTGCATGATGATACCTCACTCATATCCGAACCAAATTCCTATACATAGCTTCTACGACCACAAAGGATCCGATCTCCCTTTGCGAGAGTTTATCGTATTATTTACATAATCTGATAGGGTTGATCATGATCATGCTTTCAGGAATCCGAAGTGATATAGTATCTGGATCGCCCACAACGTTAACAGCTTGTTCATTACAAAATGAATGCCCAGCAAACATCGAGCGATCCTAACGCCCTATCCGTAGAGTCTGCTCGATCGGAAAGATATACTCATTCCTTCCCTGGCGCAAAATACCTTCTTCCGGCAGACGAGGAAGAGAGATCTCGGTATTTGTTTATTCTTCACGAAATTGACCACCTGAATCTCATCCTCTGTTGACTGCCACCGACTTGCCAAAGGTTGGCATTGCAGCATGAGTTGTTCAAAAGAGTTATGGGCGGTAGGATGGTTTTGCCACCAATCTCCATCTCTCCTGGTGCCGAAATTCTAGATAGTGGCACTGGCTCAGGTATGTATATGATTCAACATGTTGATTGATTCGCTTTTAGGTTTATCACCCACCTTTCTGCAGCAATCTGGCTCATGGACTGTTGCAAGCAGCTTCCTCCTTCCTGCCAGTTCTATGGAATCGACATTGAGTCCAAACTATTCCCGGATACATCCCTGGATACCCCGTCAAATCTGCATCTATCAGTTGCATCAGTAACGGCGTTACCCCGAAATTGGGCCGAAAAATTTATTCTAGTCAACCAGAGGCTTCTCATGGCAGGATTGACGCTCCAAAACTGGAAACTTGGGCTGGAAGATATATACAGAGTGCTCAAAAGCGGTGGTTATGTTCAACTGTTGGAAAGCGATTCCGACTCCATACAATCGGGACCAGAAACCGCGGCAGGCGCGAATTTGTTACACCATATCATGGTAACGAACGGTCTCAATCCCGAGTGCAGTAAAACCATTGGGGAGATGCTGACTGCTGTGGGATTCGTCGACGTTCACTCTGAAGATGTCATTGTGCAGATCGGAAAATGGGCCGGTAGGGATGGCACAGACGCGAGGGATGACTTCGGGAACGCATTTAAGGGACTTAAGGATTCGGTGGTGAGGGCAGGCGGTATGGGATATGCTGCGTCGCCAGAGGAGTTTGATCGGAAGATCAGCATGATGGTTGAAGAATGGGATCAGACGGAAGGATCATGCGCAAAGCTGAAGGCATTTTACGCCAGGAAACCTTGACCAGTGTTTGAATTGATAAGAATCTCGTTTTCACAATATTATTCACGGATACTGGGAAAACTTAGGATAAGTAAGAACATGCCAATGTTATTTTAACTCGTCGAGTCGTTTTTATGCTTACAACTGAAATGGAGTCCGATTGATCTCCAGATCGATAGAGTATACAGTGCTCTCGAGCATGGATACTAGTATTACGACGACAGATCGACTGTTGTGAGTACATAACCTACGAAATGCGAAAACCATTTGGCTCATTATTTATGTAAATATGTATATGTCCACCACAAAAGATGCAAACAACCAAGAAACGAACAGCCAAGAATTCCCAAGAAATCAAACAAAGAGAAAGTGTTCCGACCAATCCCACTCGCCTACTATGCCAATAAATAACTTCCCAGCGCCAAAGCAGTCACCCCGGTGAACCATGGCCCCACCGACATCGAGATGACCGCCGAATTCTTCAAACTATTGAGCATAAGAACGTTGTCAATGATATGCACCACTCCGTTTTGAAGCAAAACATCAGATGTCAAGATGTTGGCCGTGTTCCCACCGGCGAGTGAAACGGTGCTGCCAGTGACTGTGAGGGTTTGGCCAGCAAAATTCATCGCGGTCTGGCCTGAAGTCAGTTGGGGCGAGTAGAAAGTTCCATTGATGGCCTAAGTAAAAGAAGAATACCATGACTTCAATTAGATTGTACACCCCAGAATCAGGGGATAGATACGCACATGGCCGCTGAGAACTGACCCAAGTTCACTGTTACTGAGACGACTTAAAGTAGAGGCCGTAGAGGAGAATGCCGAATCTGTAAGCATTTAAAGTTAATGAAAGGGCAGAATATC
>MU267787.1:0-17141 GCA_021014935.1 Hygrophoropsis aurantiaca
GTTCGTAAAAGCTGGGGTTCATGTGGGCTATCTTCTATAGCGGCGATGAGACGCGATAGGAAGCCGATGCTCTACGGTTGTTCATTATAAGCATAGCTACCAAGCGAGTTGTTACGTACTGTATGTGCAGGAGGAACGCTTGAGTGCCCTCCTGGGGTTCTGACCTCGACCTTAACGTCGAGATAACCTTTCTCGGAAACGGATGGAGAAGCTATGAAGAGCCCATTTCCAACATCTTCTATCCCACCTGATAAAGGGCTTGAGCAATTCGTAGCGTTGGTCAGGTATCGTAGAACAAACCTCCTTCGTCCAGGAGCATCGCAAATCCGTCACGTCCATATTGAGCTTCTAAATACTTTGCAATCTGCCCCGCGCCCTACAAAAGCCATTGAGAGCGATGATTGTTGATATATTTATTTCATTTACGTTCGTGCCTGCAGATTCTTCATCAAATCCATAAGCGAGCACCAGTGTGCGACTAGGAGTGAATCCCTTTTGAAGCAGCGCATTCACCGTAAGCCTGTGATTTATGTACATATTTAAGTAAACGAAAAGGACACATGTCGGCGTGAAAAAACCGCACAGTTGTTCGATAATGTCGCCCTTATCATCACAGGAGCCTCGACCCCATATCCAGGTCCCTTACGAGAGAACAGTTCAGATAGCGCAGTATTCCTTATGATGATGATGCATACCGTCGTAGTAGCCAGAATATGGGTCGTGTTTCCACTGAGACACTGTGGATGGCTCAACTGGGACTACATCTAATAGCGGGTCACGATGATTCTATATAGGTTAAAGTATATAAGAACTCGCCTTGATGAGCGGTAATAAGGAAGGGCTTTGCGGCGGTCGAGCCTTGCCAATGGAAGACAAGGCCATACGAGTTGACCTTGGTCACATTCAATTGTTCGTACCTAGGGTGATGTTTGATGTCAGGGGAGATACGACGATGTGATTAACACTGACACAAGAGGGAAGGTGGTCTCGAGGTATTCATGGAGCTTCCCAAAAACCTCCCATCGTGGATCTTGTCCAACTGGACCATTATCATCGTAAGACTCAGAGCTGCAACACAAATATCAGGTCTATCCACGAGTAGCGTATATATGCGTGTCAAATCCACAACTGACGGTATCTGAACAGCACCGCCTAGGGCCTTGTATGCGGCCAGCTTAAACTCTTCCGTCAAATAGAGCGACTCTAACTCCGAGTCGAGCTGTGAGTACTTGGAAGGATATACTGCGTCCCATTGTGGGCATGTGCTAGAGTTTGCGCTGGGAGGTAATGGACCAGCTTGACTGTACAGATCGGCACTGACGCAAGCACGATGAAGAAAGTGCAGCACAGATGAGATTTTATCTTGTCCTAAATGAAAGAGACAGAGAGCCGCAACAGAGCCCAAGACGACGCGCAACAATGCTGAATGTTTCGTGCGTTTCTGGCTTCCAGAAACTGGGAGGACTTGTTCTGTAGTTTTGAGAGGCATTGTAACCAGGTTCAAGAGAGAAAAAGTCAGCTAAGGTTGCAGAATTCTACTTCACACCTGTCCTTCTGTCGGTTGAGGTTGAGCTGGAATATGTGGTATTATTATCCTCCACCAGCATGGTTGTAATACGTCGGGCCCAAAGCATGGTTACGGAAGCAAATAGCCGGATATTGCCGAGCAGATAACAGTTATCGAGCTGACCAATCCTGCAGAGGACCTCCACAGTCACTGTCTCTGAACACGGAAAGTGCAAAAGCCCAATGGCCGCAAATACTCAAATCTCAGGCCAACAAAACACACCCACACCCACAGCTACTCCTCCAATTAAATTTACAAGACCACCCCCAAGGTCTCTCCGATTCCCATCATCATCTACTTCTGGTCTAAACTCCTACCATAAATTCTCGGATCTAAGAACGAGCAGAAAAGGCGAGGATATGGCTTTCGAGAGCTCATTGATATCTCGGGATCTATACTGGCCTGAAGATTTCAACAAGTCCTCAGCACCTTCTTACTCCCAATGCACACAGTGTGCTCCAGATCAAATTGCAGAATGCATGGATGTGCCTTGTCCGATACCAGAGATCACGTCGCAATGCACCGATCAATGCCTCGTAGTCGCGTGTGCTGATCCCACTCATCCAGAACAAACGTGCCAAGTGGCCCACGGCAATGTCCTCTGCGACGGCAGTTGCGTAGATGCCACTGATTGTGCCGATTGTCCTGGTCTGGAAGACTTTATTGTAAGTGGAATGACTCAGTATTGCTCATAAATCCCTGATTGAGATCCTCTCATAAGCTTCAATGCTGCACAGACTACCATTCATACTACGCCGAACCGAAGCCGCCACAAGAGTCAACTATCAGAAATATCTCTTGGGATAGTACTCTCCCCAATTATATGGGAGACTATTCGTATATACCTGAACCAATTCAACGTTCTCAATCATGTAACAACGATATATCTACGCTTACAGCTCCAGAGAACGCACTAACTTCCACAAACTCGCCGTATCCCCCTCCATCTTTTGCTCAGCCCCAAACAGAATGGCAATCGCAAAGTGTTCCCAACTATCCTCAACAGTCACACGGGCGCCCATTACAGCCGCTACGTTGCATGTGGAGCCACTGCAATGCCTCGTTTCCAACGCTTCCTGAACTGGTTGAGCATGTTAACATCAACCACCTTCGCTTCCCTACACCCTCGGAAACGATTCATGGGTCCAGCCACCCAGAGAATACATCGCCCTTCCCTCTTTCATGCCATTGGGGAGACTGTTTAGAGTTTCCTTCGACAGAATACATACCAGGTCCATCAACAGGGATGTCGTTAGAGAGAGCATTAACTGTTGTCGCAGAACATATCTTGAATGACCACCTAGGTTGCCCCCACCATCCCTCCGGAATGGGACATCCACCGTCTCCTGCACACACCCATTACTCGTCTGTGGACGCGGATGTTCAGCCCAGCGGTGCTTCACCCACACCGAGCGTACCACCCCCCACTTCCTCTGAAGTCGACGCACCTCCGTCAGCTCACTCGCAAAGCCCAAGTCCCCATCTCCACGAATGCTCTGGGACGCACGAGTGCCGGTGGCAGAACTGTTCACAGGCGTTCACAGCATGCGATGACCTCACGACGCACATCGCTGCCGCCCATATCGGCGCCGGAAAGGCGCATTACGATTGTTACTGGGATGGGTGTACGAGGCATGGCGAATCCGGTTTTTCCAGCAAACAAAAGATATCAAGACACATGCAGGTCGTCTGTTCCTCTATCACTCGTAGGTGGACACGGAGCTGATGCTTACCGTTATTTTTTATTATTTCTGGTAGTCACATACCGGCCACAGACCGTTTCAATGTAAGATATGCAAGCAGAATTTCTCGGAAGCGGCTACTTTACAGCAGCATATGCGACGACACACCCAAGAAAGTGGGTCACATATTCTACCTCCTTTGTCGCTCGGCTGAAACACCTTTACGCGCTAACAGAGCCGTACATCTGTGATTTTCCGGGGTGTGGCAAAGCCTTTGCCATCACAGGAGCGCTCACCATCCACAAGCGGACGCACAATGGCTTGCGCCCGTTCAAGTGCACCTACTGCGAAAAGTAAGACGTCGAAAACTAATATTCTTCCACACTCCAATACTTATAACTGGAATGATTCCCTCCTTTAGAGCGTTCTCCGAGTCTTCAAACCTGGCTAAACACGTGAGTTGCCCACACTGACGTGCTATTTGGTAGGGACGTTTTTGTAATAATACGCTGGGTTTATGTATACAGCTCCGGACTCATACAGGGGCGCGACCATATCCGTGTATAGAGGACGGGTGCGGGAAGTCATTCGCGAGGCCAGACCAGCTGGCGCGACACATGAGCGTCCATCGGAAGAAAGTAGGGGCAGCGTCCGTGAACTGAATTATTGTAAGTATGTACAAAGATGTAGCAATCCAGCTAAGTATGTACTGGCTAACAGTAACTTGTTGATCATGAAGTCACATGTGGGGCTGAATATTTTGCTACAAAGAATCGCGGACGACAATATGGGGGAATCGAACTTTATGTATGTTCAAGTACAGAGGAGTCAAAGTGCAACAACTGATACGGATAACAGATTCCATGTCAATACATCATAAAGGGATAGAGAGAAAGATATCAACGAAAAAACACAGGTTTATAAGTATGCATGGTATCTCGTCTGTCGTCTTATACACAGTAAGCAATGTTCGAAACATCCAGTGGTGGCGCAGGTACAGGCAACTCTGGCGATCTTACACAGGGTGTCCCTTCTAAGGAGGCGGCATATGGGACAGAGAGACTGACAGGTGTGAGTCCGGCGGTTTTTCTCGTAGGTATAACCCTGCCTACAAATTCAAACAAAGTAAGCCTACGGAAAGCGAACCCACACAATGGTCAGAAAATCGAGACCGCACCTAGCTTCTTCATATCGTCGTACCCCTTCAATCTCACCCTGTCGAATTCGGGGTTTACGGACGACCCTTCTTCCAAAGCCACAAAGTCAATGCGCCGTTGAATGATGAATTGGTCGTCTACCACCCAGGGCGCATCTGGCAGGACCTCGTCCACCCATCGACAGTGTCTTATGAGCTCACATCGCTCTTCGTGCGAGAACCGCGCTGGGTTGTTATGGGACTGACAAAGCGCATCTGGGAATACACCGACTGTAAGGTATACAGAAGGGAAGGACAGCTTTGCCTGGCGTAATTGCAAGGCGTGGCTAGACGGTAATTAGTAAATCCCGGACTCGTATACCACATCTAAAGCAATATCATAACATACCCAGCATTGAGTGTATCGAATATCCCATCAATGTAAACGCGCATCGTTTTGTGTTCGCTGGGATAGCTTATGCTCCTTCCTACCGATGCATCGACAGCAGCACGCACATAGGCTTGGATGTCCCCCGCTGATAGAGAGACGGTACTGAGTTTCTGTTTGGCAGCGGCGGATGGAGGGGGTTCATGTGTGTTTTGCGCTGGAATGTGGCCAAAATCTGCTATACTGGACTCGAGTGACCTCTGTCCAGGATTTGAGATAACGTCGTAGTCCTCGTCACTCACAACGGATACGTTATCCATGATTCGATTGTTCAAGATTGAGATGGGGTTTATAAGGAATATTTCAAGCTTGGTGACGCGTGCGCGGCGATAGCGTTTAGAGGTGAATTACGGCGACGTTAAAAACACGAGGCATTTGATGCATCCAATATGTAGGTAAAAGCACCTTACAACGGCTGGATATAGGGTCTGGATAGGTTTGGATGTTTTCTAACGGTTGATAGTGTATCTCTATATTCGGTATGTACAGATCAAGCACAGAGTTCACAAAAGACTTCAATTTTGGAACCTGTAGTCCAACCAGTGTGGCGCTTGTTTAGGCGCTTGGGAAGTGTTTCCATCAAATCTTGCTCCTACTTGTTGTCATTATGATTTCGAATCAGTCCAGCATAACATAAGTTTATGGACAGTAACCGCATGATCTTTATTGATGGACCAACAAATGCCCTCACGGAAGTCTGCCTCTTCTCGCCTTGCTGGTCTCAAGGACTACCTGTCTCAGCGAGACTTCCGCCAAACCTTGCCATCTAGAAGAGCGCTTAGACCTGGTGAACCAGGGTATGTGGACGGCCAAACGACGCCTCAGAGCTGGAGTCAGTGGGCGGGACAGAAAATAAAGAGAAATACCGACATAGTAAACATCGAGGAGCTTGCTCTGTTTCCAGGCTGGGCCACGCGACGCTACCTGGCAGATCCGGATGAGCATAAAGGTATGTGAGGTCAAAAATGATGTCTGGTTATGCCTTAGATTTTATGTTGTTGTATCAGATGCCTTCGATATTGACGTCCAAGTCTCTGGTTTCGCTACGACGCGACGCTCCCCCGAACTAGCCACACGTTCTCAAAGAGCTTTCCTTCGGCTAGCAAAAGGTGAGTTTATTCAGATGGCAAAGTAATATGTAGATACCATAGTGCTCGGTCTAGGGTTCGCGGCACTACCGAAATTACAACAGCCCTTCTATCCAGAGTACGACGACGAATACGTGGCGTCCTTGAAACTCCCACCTCGGCCCTCAGAAATCTCGGACGACTACGAAGTACAAGATCTCGAAGCTAAGTTCCAAAGTATCGCTGACCAGTCCGACAGCGAGGAGGTTTCGGAAGAAGACATATTTCGTCCTCCTTCACCTTCGACATCTTATTTTTCCGGCACCAATACTCCCACAAAAGGCGTGTCATCTGATATATCATCTGAGCTCCGCCGCTTTCATGCAAACCTCGAATCACGTCTCCAGCCCTTCTGGGCTTCCGCTCTCTCCTCCCGCACAATTCGTATATCGGTCTACGCTTGTCCGTCTGTTCCCTCTTCTTCAAACGGGCGTCAAGGCAGAGGGGAACGAGAACAGATAACTCTTGAGCAAGGACCAATACTTACCCGAGACGTCATCACCGCTTCGGATGGCTCTTTCGGAACCAGCTGTACCATCAAATGGAAAGACATCTGCACCCACCCGCTTGCATTACATATCGCGTTCGACGAATTGATGCGCGAACACGATCTGTTGGTTGTCGCAGAATTGATTCCAACATCCCTTCAAGCTTCAGTCCAAGCAATGCTTCATCCCGCCGAATCACCACGGACCACACAGCTGGTTTCCATCACAACTTCGTCCGTCCGTGTTATATCGGATATCGACGATACTGTGAAGGTCTCAGAAGTGGTCAGCGGAGCGAGGGCGGTGTTCCATAACGTATTTGTAAAGGATTTCCAGAGTATCATCATTCCCGGGATGGCTGAATGGTACAATGAAATGTGGAGCAAAGGTGTTCGATTCCATTATGTCGTGAGTTTATTTGCGTCCAATCTGTCATTGTGCTTTGTTTGACTTTTTTTGCAGTCGAATTCACCATTTGAATTGCTCCCTGTGATCAACCAATTTCTTAGCTTCTCCCAACTTCCCCCTGGTAAGTCACGAACAGCTGAGCTGCATCTCTCCAAATTAATCGCGCCTTTCTATCAGGCTCGATACGACTAAGATCGTACGCTGGCCGTTCACTCTTCAACGGTCTTCTTTCTGCACCGGCAACACGAAAACGCGCAAACGTCGTAGAAGTTCTAGACAGTTTCCCGAAATCACAATTTATACTAGTCGGCGACTCCGGCGAACAAGACCTCGAGCTATATTCAACTCTCGCTCAGGAACGCTCGGAACAGATCATAGGAGTGTTCATCAGGGACGTCGGGCAAGGCGTGTATGGCGAAATAGAGGACCCAACTGGATCGCGGACCTCTGTATCCATGCCGCAGCTTAGAACACCGATTTCAAGAAGCACCGTACCACTGCCGACGGGCACTTCCTCTCCGCTGCGGCCTCTTCCGCAGCGTACTGTTTCAGAGGCAGACACTGAAACTGTACTTAACGGCGCGCGAAAAATCCGCCTGTCACTCTCCAAGACCACTGCGCCGCCAACATCGTTCATCCCTATCGACCGTCCAGCGTCACCCATATCGGTATCATATACGAGCTCGAGGTCATCTGTCGATTCCGGGAGCTCGTACGCATCCACTGCCTCTACTGGGTCGTTTGGCGTGCGAACTGGCCGGCGTGCGACGATGCAGCCTGTGCTCACTGAGGCGGAAAAGAAGCGGAATGACTTACAGGCCAGGGTCTATCGCGCGAGGGCGATCGTCCCTTTAAGCATCCCTTTGCGGGTGTTCAGGAACCCTGAAGAGTGTGTTGAGGCATTTGAGCTGTTGGGGAGGGTGGGGATTGGTAGCACAGCATAATCAGAGTCTATGCCATTCGGAGAAGGATTATAACAAATAGATGTATCATCATGGTAGCAGTCACACCCCTGGTAACTTAAGTATGTATGGGGGTATAATTTAACATGCGTCGTTCGAACTAGTCACCGCGAGCGAGGGATTCAGGCTTCGCTGATGCTCTTTTCTGCACGTGTCTTCAAGAGGTTGTTAAGATCTGTCATGTAGCCGTTGAGTTCCTAGGGGAACACTTGATGAGCACCATCGGGCAGACGTGTTTCCTTTGATATTTTACCTGGTTATTAGGCTCGAACGACAAGCCAAGTGCTACAGCTTCTTTTGCCTCTTCGACTTGACCCAGCCCGACCAATGCTTTTGCTTTCCTGAAATGCCCCTTTGACCAATTCCTCCGGATTGAAATCACGGTCTCGGCATCAACCAATGCACCGAGGAAATCACCCAGCTCAAAGAGTGCGGCAGAGCGGTTAGAAACCACCGTCGACAGTTCCTCCCGCAGTACCGCGTTGTTCTCCCATGGAGGACGCTGGATAGCTATGCTCGCCGCCATATTATACCGAGCAAGAGCTTCCTTGTGTTTTCCATTTTTGTACAAGTTCTACGTCGAAGATAAGGCTGACTCAGTTTACAAAAATATTGTCGCTACATACGTTCCCTTCATCCTTTGTGGTTGTCACAGCTTGCGAGAGCTTTTGCTGGACAATGTTGCCCGGAGGTGGGCACCGCAGATTGGGGTTCGCGTGTAGAATTTTGGACATTCGGTTGAGACTTGAGAAGTCTAGGTCGCAGTCTGGGCATTTTTCGAGTTTGTGTTTTCCGCAGAATGTTAGTGACTCGTTTGGTCCGCCGAGAACAAGGCCCACTGGTCGGTAGTCTGCTTCTATGCGAGCTTGCATTGCTGGGTCTGGCTGTGGAGGCGCCATCATTTGTGGGGGTCCTTGTTGTGGGTGAGGATGAGGATGCGGGTGAGAATGGGACATTTTGCAATGATTGAAACTTGAATGAAAGAATGAAGTATGTCTGTACTTGAGATATTCCTCCAGGCAGAACAGGCCACGTTACAGACCGATAGATATACCGTGCGAGTATATTGCTATATCGGATTTCAGTTGGTCAGCGTCTCCCACCGGAATTTTTCAAATCTAGTTTGTTCAGCTCTCTTTCTTTCTCTCTCCCAACGACTTTGTTTTCGCTAGAATAAATCTCGCTCCTGTCAACAAAAAATAAAAGAACATTTCAAGTTCATCGTTTCGCCCTAATATGACCAATGGAATTGTAAATGGCAACGTAGGTCTAGAGACTCAGTTTGGTGCGTAACAACCTCTGCAATCTTGTCTAATTTTTTTTTGGATTTACTTGTTTATCTTCCTCCAGCTTCTCTCGGCATCAACGGAACAAAATCTGCATATGTTCCCCCTCATATGAGAGCTTCGCAGCGGGCTGCTCCCCCTGCTGCTGCTGCTGCTCCTCCTGCTACCAATGGGTATGAATTTCTCTTTGATCTGCTGTGCCTTCCCGATCTCACCGGAATTTGTCACTGATTAATAGGGCCGGCTGGGACGAGCCCCGGGCATCTCCTCGCAGCGGTTTCGCCTCCCTTCGTGGAGGCCCCGCAGATAGAGGCAGAGGCGGTGCATTTTCAAGTAGCGCATTCAGCTCCTCCCGGGGAGGCAGTGGTGCAAGTGATTGGGCTGGCTCTCCCCGCCAAGCTAGCAATGGTTGGACTCCTAAAGAAAACCGCGGGGACGGTCAGAATCGTGATTCACCAGGCTATGGAGCCTGGCGCAACGGTGCTCATGTCGTCGGTCCTCGTAACGCACGCATGGAAAAAGAATTGTACGGAGATGCCCATGACCCATCCAAGCAACACACTGGGATCAACTTTGAAAAATACGACGACATTCCCGTCGAGGCTACGGGAGCAGGCGTCCCCGAGCCAGTTGTAGCTTTTACTAATCCTCCGTTGGACCCTGTTCTCTTGGAGAACATATCTTACGCTCGTTATACTACACCGACTCCCGTCCAAAAGTATTCCATTCCGATCGTCGCTGGGAACAGAGATTTAATGGCCTGTGCTCAAGTGAGAATTTTACGCTCCACAGCCACATTTGATTTGCTCACGTATGTCATTAGACTGGTTCAGGCAAAACAGGAGGCTTCTTGTTTCCCATCCTTTCAGCGTCTTTCGCTTCTGGTCCTCGTGCCCCTCCTGCTGAGACTCCGCAGATGGGGTATTCTAGACAGCGCAAGGCGTACCCTACTGCCCTCATCCTCGCTCCTACACGCGAGTTGGTGAGTCAAATTCATGAAGAAGCCCGTAAATTTGCATACCGATCTTGGGTTCGCCCTGCTGTGGTCTACGGTGGTGCTGACATCAACCAACAACTCCGTTTGCTGGAACGTGGATGTGATTTACTCAGCGCCACCCCTGGCCGTCTGGTGGATCTCATAGAACGTGGCCGAATCAGTTTGGCCAATGTTCGCTATCTTGTCCTTGATGAGGCCGATCGTATGCTTGATATGGGTTTCGAGCCGCAGATCCGCAGAATTGTTCAAGGAGAAGATATGCCTGGCGTCGAGGATCGCCAAACGTTGATGTTCAGCGCTACTTTCCCGCGTGATATCCAAATGCTCGCTCGTGATTTCTTGAAAGACTACATCTTCCTTTCCGTCGGTCGCGTCGGATCTACGTCGGAGAACATTACCCAGAAAATCGAATTTGTTGAAGATGGTGATAAGCGCTCCGTGCTCCTTGACATCATCGCTATGGAACCTGCTGGTGGCCTTACTCTTGTGTTCGTTGAGACGAAGAGGATGGCAGATTCGCTGTCCGATTATCTCCTCGCCAACCAACTACCTGCTACTTCTATCCACGGTGACCGGTCCCAGCGTGAGCGTGAAATGGCTTTGCAGACCTTCCGCACTGGCCGTACACCTATTCTTGTTGCCACTGCTGTCGCAGCTCGTGGTCTCGATATCCCTAATGTCACTCATGTAGTCAACTACGACCTGCCCTCCGACATTGACGATTACGTCCATCGTATTGGTCGCACAGGTCGTGCTGGTAACACCGGTGTGTCTACTGCATTCTGGAATCATGGCAACAGGAACATCGTGAAGGATCTAGTCGAACTCTTGCGCGAGGCAAACCAGGAGATTCCACCTTGGTTGGACTCGGTAGCTCACGAGGCCACCTTTGGATCAAGTTTCCGAGGTGGACGTGGTCGCGGTGGAGCACGTGGTGGCCGTGGTGGTAACCGAGACTACAGATCCAACGGCAGTGGTGGTTATGGTGGTGGTGGTGGTGGTGGTGGAGGATTTGGCAACAGAGGTCCAGCTATGGGAGGTTATAGCAGTGGACCCGCGTACGGTGGTGGTGGTTATGGTGGCGGAGGTTATGGTGGAGGCGGAGGTGGTGGTAGTTGGTGGTAAATGGTGGCAGCAACCGACAGCATGCACAATCTCGACACTTCTATTCGCCTTCGATTCCCTCCCATCTTGATGTCTCGAGTTCCTTTTCTGTTTCGGATATACAACATGACGCAAGCACAGCTCGCAATGGGGACAAGACTCCCCATCCTCTTAGGTCTCTCATCCTCTCTATCTCTCACTCGACGTATACTCGGACTTTTGCGCTGCTCTTTCGACCTTGTGACTGGTTTGTCTCGTTGCTTTCTGCTCACCATGATGACACGGCCTATCTTATTCTCGTCGTCGTCCTGTGTTTCTACTATTCTATCGGCGCGTATACTCCTAATCATCCCCACCCACACATGCGCACGCGCCACCCAATCTCCATATCACGCCAACCATTCCGCTCGTTTTCAATATAGATAGACGTTGACGGCGGGCCGTAGACATGAGCAGTCCTACATCATACAGTTATGTCTGGTCTTCGTTTCGCGATACCCACTCATTTATTGGCATTGCGACACGCAGTCGGACATTATTTTTTGATATCCCTCACAGCATCACGAGACAATTATCTGTTAGAGCATCGCACATCTTGTACCGTAGTCTTTTCCTTTATCTTATTCTGTTCTGTCTAAATTTCAGTGTGTGAGTTATCGAGATATGTACAAGCAGGGTGTGAAAATATAGCCTCGGCTGTCGCAGAGGCGACGGTCTTTTCCTTCACGTCACCACAGTTAAAGCGGCAGACAGCCCAGAAAGGTCCTTTATACCAACAACCACAGCGGTACACGTCAGCAGTACAAAGGTCAGCTTGCAAGGCTTTCTTTTCACTTTATTAGTTCAGCGTTCTTTCAAAGAAAGTATATTTCCCATGTATCGAGCCATGCCAGGTTTCGATACGCAAGAACTGCCTCCTCTGAGAAGACTCAAGCCTTTACCGAAGCGTAGGCGTACGTCCGACCTCGCTCATCCTCCGGACGACATCGTTTCGCCGATGGCAGCCATGCTTGGTGCAGAACGCATTGCGGAAGAACTGATCGCACAGGCGGATTCGCTCTCGTCCCAAATGGCGCTCCAATCGTACTACTCGTCCATTCTCAGCGATGCACACGGTCTCCTCAATATCGGCATAAACGGGCTCACGGAGGAAAATCTGGCGATGGGAGATAATCAGGGAATCGATCTGAGCACCGCGTACTTGCGTTTTGCTGAGGGGCGAGAAAGGGAGAGGGGAGAGGACGATCGTGGGGCCGGCGACAGCGATTATGTTGATCATTTGCAGCAGCCGGGGAATACGAAGAAGAGAAAGGTCCCTGCAAACATCCCTGGTTCGATGAACGGACGCGAGGTCGCATTGCAATCTGGTGGGGAGGGTGAAGAGGGGGTTGGGGTAGCGGTGACAAGTGGGCGACCAGATCAGAACCTCGATCTCGGGATCCCTCCATCTTCAACAAATACTCCGCGAAAGGGCAAGATCACTCCTGCGACGTTAGCTGGCTTGCAGCACAAGGAGATGCTGAAACATCGCAAGCGGCAACTAGCTGCTGTGTTGGGGGCACTATCACTTGGAGATACTCTCGCCCTCGATCAGGCCTTATCATCCCAATTGCCTTTTGTCAATTCGACGTTCAGCTCAGATATGCACTCGACGAAAATACGGTTGTCTCGCCGTCGCGGCCCACGGCTTGCTCGTGCCGCAAAAGTTCAGGCGTATGACTCCAGTTCTCCCTATTCCCGTGCCATTTTCGCACCTCCCACCACTCAGTTCACATTTATGTGTCATAGTGCGAGTGAGTAGTGGCGTTTTGTATGCTGTTGATAAAGCCTGATCGCATCGGGCTCCATCTCAGCCTCTGACCGCCTCGCTGCGACCAAAGAAGAGGTCACCCTATTACGCTCACGTTTCGAAGAAGAACTCGCCAGACAGGCTGCTAAAGCCGCCAAAGCTGCAGCTGAAGCCAAGCAGGCGGTTTTGGCTGCTAGCAAAGCTGCGAAATCGAAGCGTGCAGACAAGGCCCAACAGCGGGTCCACACATCCACTCCTCAAAGCGGCGATCAACTTACGGAGTTTTTGGACCAGCCCCAAGGAGCAGGGACAAAAACTCGTGGAAGCAAGAAGAAAAAGCGGAACGCACTTGCTATCGCTTCAAATCCCCACCATCGTAAGAATTACGTCCCCTCTCGCCTCCCGTCTTCCGGGCAAGCAAACGCAATACAAGCTTCTCAGAATGCACAAAACTCTTTGGGCCCACTTCCGCTCCGCTTTCTTTCTGCGGAGATTCCACCTCGCAGACGGAAGAAAACTGCTGCCGTGATTCCTACGTCCCAAATCGTTAACCCTGCAGACGAATGGATCTGTCCGCGGTGCGAGTACTCCTTGCTCTATGGAGAAAGCGCAGAATATCGACGGGCGGTTCGGAACCGAAAGCAGATTTTGCGTCGACGGCGGCGGGCACAGGAACGTGCAGCTGGGGGCCTTAGTGCACCAAAAATTCCTCCGAAGGTTCCTTCTGAAGATGATGATTATGATGACGACTTTGAGCCTTCTCCGGCACCGTCGCCTATTGTCTCGAAGCAAGCAGACTGGAAGGAAGGACCTGATATAAGAGGGAAAGAGCACGATCATCTTCGAGTGGGATAGTATAAAGTTCTAGCCAAGCCCAGTGCTCGTTCTTTTCATAGTTAGGAACGGACATTTCTCTACTAATCAGGATAATTGCATTTGTCATGCTCATCGTTTTCTAGTTATCTATAATACGCATTTGTTTTTTACAGCGAACATGGGTGAAGTTCTTCTTGAGCGGTCCGTTTGGCAAGCTTCTGCGGCCTGCCGTTTGTAGCGAGTTTCCCTTGAGGTTATCTATCCTCTAAAAGTAGGTATACGGTAGTTGCCACCCTGACTGAAATTGAGGCCGACGACCAATTGTAATTTTCAAGAAAGTCTCGACGAAAGCTTGACGGCCTCCTGACGCGTCTACACTCCAGCTCCTCTGTGATTTACTCGCGGGTGTATTCCACACAGCGCACATAAACATAAGCTCCCTCTTTTTTACGTGCTGCGCTTATTTTATCAGTGTGGGTGATATGGATGGACCTTGAATTTTATGAACTGATTTCGTAAACTCGATCCTAGATCTCAACAGCCGGCGAGAAGCTTCCTTCCATTTGCGCCATCTGCGTTTATGCTACTAATCCAACATACTGTGAGGCTTCGTTATTTGCTGCTGTTCTTTAACGGGGCAGTGGTCACAATCCACAGCCCTGCATGTTGGAGCATGTACCACTAGACATGGCATGGTGTATTGGCCGTCCCAATGACTCATGCAAAGGCGCGTCGCTGGAGCAGTGTCACAGTCTGGTGCCAAGGTTCCGATACTTTGCCTTGAAGATACTCTGTGAGGGCCATATGTCTCAAACCTGATTAATGAAAATTTCCTAGCTCTAACTGTCTGTCGCAAATTCACGACGCCTCGTGTTTGGCAGCTTTCAATCGGGCTATAATTCGCAGGAGCGCTGGATATTTATCGAGATAGCCCAAGACCTCTTTGATTTCCCCCCAATCCATCACTGCTCTTCTGGAAATTGACGGATTATCGGTCCCGTCGTCGCTCCCATGTCTGCCGATCAACGATATATGTACCACAGTCATCCGCAGGGCATGCCACCCTCCTCATATGACTACCAGTCATATGCCCCGTCTTCCTTCGAAGCACAGCCAGCACCGCTCCCCCCGGCACCCGTTCGCTCTATCCGCTCTAACTCGTCTCAGTCGCACTCACCCCAACAACCGCAGAATTTCGCGCCCCCGTCGACTTACGCGCAACCTTCGGGCTACACGCCTGCTCCTTACAGTCACAGTGCTTCACATTCGCACCCGTCTCCCGCGCAGCAGCAGCAGTGGCCTGCTGAACAATGGCCCCCGCCATATACTGCGCAACCTTTCCCACATCACCAGTCGATGGAGATGACCTATGCCTCAGGTCCTTCGCGCACGGAGCCTGCGCCACCCGCCTCGCCCCCGGAGGCGAGGAGTTTCGTGCCAGTCCCCTCAAGCCAGACGGCGGAAACACGTCGTCAGGATGAACGCTATGCGCCAGTGACGGACATGACGGGCTCTACCACGCAGCAGAAGAGCAAACGACGCGATAAAGAGTCGCCAGCCGCTTCCATGAGCCCCGCCGCAGGCTCCAATCTTGATTTCATGAAAGTGAGCATGAGTGGCCATCTATCTATCACTTTGTTTATGGCACTAATTTTAATACTGTTTTTTTCATGTTTTTATAATATGATGTAGATGCTGGAGTCTTATCGGCTGATTATCGATGCGTCAAATAGCCTCACGGGGAGAGCGGCACCTGCCTCAGGCCGCCCCACCCCTCCTGAGGTTCTCGAGGAACTGCTACAATCCGCCAATTATGGTGTCCAAATGCTCCAATCCGCAACCGCCCAACCGACTACTGACATCCACCCCGCCCCAGCACCAGCCCCAGCCATCGAAGAAAAAAGCGTAGTGTTGACTTCCAAGCGGCAGGTAAGTTCGTAGTCCATATACTCTCCAGTGTGGGATACAACATTTTCATCGACCCACACTTCACCTTGACGCCTTTCGGTCATTGGTCACTCATTCGCCCGCAGAAACCCGAGGATCAATCCACAGAGGGACAAACGTGCCTGGGCTGCAACGCGACGTCCACCCCAGAATGGAGGCGAGGACCCTTGGGTGAGTGCTGCTCTAGGCTTGTGCATATGTTCACGCCCGTCGAACAAGTGGTGTAGGCCCCCGAACTCTATGCAACGCGTGCGGCCTCGTGTATGCAAAGCTTGTACGTCACAGGGGCTTTTTGTTTAAGCCAAGTTCCGCTCTGATCAGTTTTTTCCTTTTTCCTTTTCTCTTTTCCGAATCTGTATTTGCGTTTGCAGCTGAAAAAGAGGGCACGAGGAGAGGGGAGGTCACGGGTTGGCAGTCATCCTGGTCACGATGCGCATAATATTAATGCCATGGACGAATCTGGGGCCGCGTCGAGTGGTGATGGGGGAAGCGAGGACGAGGACTCGTACGGGTCGCAAGACCGTGACCGCCGGAGTGACTTCGGCGATCAACCACGCAGAGGCTGAACGAAGTGGGTTGGATTGCATCAAAGATCAAAGGATGCTGATGCTGATGCTGATGCTGATGCTGATGCTGATGCCGGCTTTTGCATCTCGCAAGGTCCGTTCGATACCGATGTCCTACTAGGCTCCGTGACAGAATTTTTAGTCTACTTCTCGCTCCTCATGCCATGTCGTGCGTAATCATTCGCATTTTGGCTTTCAAAGTTCACCGCTGTACATGGTGCCAGTTGCAGGGGCACATACCTGTCACGATCATTGCATTACCCTCGCAGGCCTGGCTGCTTCGATTAGCCTATCCTCCCATAATACGCGGCTCAGCGCCAGATGCTACACTTCGAGATATCGGTCTCTATAACATGGCTTGAAAAGGGACCTCATCGTGTTGATCCTGATGCTCCCAGACATGATTTCTGACATGTATCAATCCCGACTATAGTACTTATTGCCGACAGATAGCCGGATTAGCGGACTCCGCGGTGTCTTGCCTGTGAAGCTTTGCGAAAGGGGATGTAGATCATTCTTCTCACCTCTGTTAAACCAAAAGAAACCGCGTGGTCATGCATCCAATCCGCATCCGTGCCCGATTATCCAATCTCCATTCATGAGCTTACCAGTATAGTACTTACTAAGATGATAGGCATTAGAGGCAATTCTTATGCTTCACTTTCGAGTCTTGTCAACTATGATAAATCTTTATTTTAAATTTCATCCTCGGGCTTCTCGGATCGAGATCAAGTTAATGCTCAGCATTATCAAGAGTAACAGTAAGACTTGCAAGTTGACGTCAAGTTAAATCGCCATCGATTCCTGATTAATGATTAT